>CM076576.1:80877363-81092227 GCA_034641835.2 Pinus albicaulis
CATTCCAATTTAGATTCGTTTATCTTATACAATGAAGGTGATATACACAAGCAGATAAAAGAAAATGAAGACATATCCAAACCATTACTAAGTGAAGTAATTGATGACCAAAGTCCCAAGGAACCTAAGAAACAACTTAGTATCATGTATGAAAAGGAAACTCTTTGGAGTATAAGCTTTGATGGTTCTTGTGGCAAGACAGGATCGGGAGCAGACATCTGGATACACAACACTAAGGAAGGACATTCTTTCAGATTAGAATTCCAATGTACAAATAACATTGCGGAATATGAAGCCCTTCTTATTGGTCTACACATGCTTAGAGACTTAGGTGCCAATAGGATAACAGCTCAAGGGGACTCAGAACTTGTAATTAAGCAAATCAAAGGTGAATATTCAGCCAAGAACCCAAGACAGAGAGAATATAGGAATGCAGCTTTGGATATCCTCAAAACTTTTGAAAAATATGAACTCACCTATATCCCGAGGATTCAAAACAGTTTGGCAAATGAGCTCGCCTTTGCTGCAAGCACTAGCCAAATACCATGTATGAGTGAGCAATATGACATCCAAGTAAAACATCGCCCTACTATACCAGATAATCTTGACCATTGGCAAGTATTCCAAGATGATGATCAAATTGATGATTTCCTCCAATCTAAAAATGAGTTTGAGATAACCAAAACAGACTCAAGAAATGAAGAGAGGAAAACCAACATAAGTCAAGACCAAGAGCTAAACCCACCATTGTGGACCAATCTAAACCTGGTAGACCATCCATGTGACAGGGAGATGGAAGAAGACATTGACCAAAGAGAACTTGAAGTCTTACACTGCGAAAATGATACCATACCTAGAGGGCTCGCACCTTTAGAAGAATTGTTTGACTTTAATGATGTGGCCAAAAAGCCTAAGATGGAATCTACAGAGGATGACATAGAGGAATACAACATAGGAAATCCAGAAGAGCCTAAAAACATTAAACTATCCAAAACCCTCCCACCTGACATAAAACAAAGGTACATAAATCTATTCAAAGAATTTAAGGATGTGTTTGCATGGGGGTACCAAGATTTAAAATCATATGACACCAGCATCATCCAACATAAAATTCCCCTCAAAGAAAATCAAAAACCTTTCAAACAAAAGTTAAGAAGGATAAACCCAGTTTTATTACCATTAGTTGAAAAAGAAATTAAAAATATGTATGATGCCGGTATAATAGTATCTCTCCGATACTCTGAGTGGGTTTCAAATTTAGTATCAGTTAGAAAAAAGACCGGTGAAATCAGACTTTGCATAGATTTCCGAAACTTGAATAGGGCATGTCTAAAAGATAACTACCCTCTGCCCAAAATGGACCACATACTTCAGAAGGTCGTAGGCGCTAAAAGAATCTCATTGCTTGATGGTTTTTCTGGTTATAACCAAGTATTGGTTTATCCTACCGATCAGCATAAAACAACTTTCACCACCCCCTGGGGCACCTTTATGTACGTCAAAATGCCTTTCGGACTAATGAATGCTGGCGCCACATTTCAAAGAGCCATGGACATAGCCTTCTCAGAAGACATAGGTGTTTTCATAGTCATATATCTCGACGATATAACAGTGTATTCTAAATCTGACGAGGAACACCTAGCTCACTTAAGAAAGGTTTTCAACAAATGCAGAAAGTATGGTTTGTCCCTGAACCCCAAGAAAACACTCTTCAGTCTAGAAGAAGGAAAACTCCTAGGTCACATTATTTCAGAAGAAGGAATTAAAATAGACCCCCAGAGAATCGAAGGTATTTTACAGATAAGTCACCCTAGAAACATAAAGGAGTTACAGTCCTTTATCGGCAAAATAAATTTCTTAAGAAGATTCATTCCAAATCTTGCTGAGCTCCTAAAAGAGATCACAAATATGTTAAGAAAGGAGGTCGGGGTTAAATGGACTCTAGAAGCCAAAAAATCTTTTGAATTGATTAAAAAGGCCTTAACTGAAACACCTGTATTAATAAGCCCTGACTTTACTAAAGATTTTTATATTTTCTCATTTGCCTCAGAACATACAATAGCTGCGGTATTGTTGCAAAAGAATGCGGCGGGACAAGAGCAACCCATTGCCTTTTTTAGCAAATCCCTAAGAGATGCTCCCTTGAAATATAACATCATGGAGAAACAGGCATTCGCATTGGTAAAGGCACTAAAAGATTTCCAAGTCTACATCTTA
This sequence comes from Pinus albicaulis, assembly GCA_034641835.2. Classification (NCBI taxonomy): domain Eukaryota; kingdom Viridiplantae; phylum Streptophyta; class Pinopsida; order Pinales; family Pinaceae; genus Pinus; species Pinus albicaulis. Next base: position 80,879,581 of record CM076576.1, read on the forward strand.
CATTCTCATGTCATAGCCTTCGTCCCCAATACTGTCGTCAAAGACATTCTCAACCAAGATCCTGATGGTAAAAGGGGAAAGTGGATTGCTATCATCCTAGAGTACGATCTAGAAATCAGGCCTACTAAACTAGTTAAAGGACAAGGACTCGCGAGATTAATGGCTGAAACCAACCTCCAAGCTTTAGATATCAATTTTGTCGATGCTTTAGAAGAACAAGAAGAATGCGCACTTCCTCCTATAAATCAAACATTTTTGGATTCACCTTGGTATGCAGACATTCTCTATGTATTAACTTATATGAATGCTCCTCCGTCTTTGTCAAAAACAAAAGCGAGGTTCCTCAAACAAAAATCTTTAAAGTTTTGCATTATAGATAGTTCTCTGTATTGGAAGAATCCTACTGGTATGCTACTTAAATGTTTGCTTGAGCCTGATGCAGAGAAAATCATGCGGGAAATGCATGAGGGGGAATGTGGAGGTCACCTCTACTGGAAAACTACTGCAAACAAAATCCTTAGAGCCGGTTATTATTGGCCCACCTTATTCCCGGATACTCACAAGCTGGTCATGACCTGCCATAAATGTCAAATTTTTGATGGCAAGAAAAAGCTTCTACCTTTGCCTTTACATCCCATCATAGTCGAAGGACCCTTCCAACAATGGGGTCTAGACTTCATCGGAGAAATTCACCCCTCCTCCTCAGCTCAACATAAATGGATCCTCACAGCCACTGATTACTTTACCAAATGGATAGAAGCCATACCATCTCGGAACGCCACCGATTCAGTCATCATCACGTTCCTAGAAACCAATATCCTATCCAGATTTGGCTGTCCCAAGAAAATCATTACAGATAACGCCGCTGCCTTCTCTTCCAAGAAAATGATAGACTTCTGTCACAAGTATCATATTTCATTAGGGCATTCCACAGCCTATTACCCTCAAGGTAATGGCTTAGCCGAGTCTTCCAACAAAAGCCTTGTCAACATTATCAAAAAACTTCTGGAACAAAATCAAAAAGCATGGCATGGGAAACTAGTGCACGCCTTATGGGCTGACAGATTAACTACCAAGAAATCCATAGGTATGTCCCCTTACCAGCTAGTCTATGGTGTTGATGCCATTTTCCCGACCTCTCTAGGAGTTCCAGTAATGAAGCTACTACAAAAAATCCAAATAGAAGAAAATGACATACAAAGAAGAGTAAATCAGACTATCCATTTAGAACAAACCAGAGAAGAAGTTTACCAAAGGGCTCAGTTAGCACAAGACAAAATAAAACAAATTTTTGACAGAAGAACTAAGGAAAATGATTTTCAGATTGGAGATAAAGTTTTAAAATGGGATTCTAGAAGAGAAGATAAAGGTAAACATGGCAAGTTTGAAAATTTATGGAAAGGACCTTACATCATCAGCTCAGTTAGTGGAAACAATGCTTTCTTCTTACAAGAACCTAATGGGAATGAAATTTTTGGAGGTCCTGTAAATGGCAGGACATTAAAACACTATTTTTGTCAAGAACTCCATTTTTGAGTTTAAGACACTTTCAGTCATTGTACATACCATTGTTGAAATATTGAAAAGATAGGAAAGTCAAAAACAGTAAAAAGCAGAAAAGAGGGCAAGTGAAGATAGAACAAAGGCCCTTGTTACAAAAAATAGTCTTTCGGAAAGCGAGCAAGTCTAAATGCCGCTACTAGTGCTTCAATGTCTTGTTCAGCTATCTAGCCTAATCATAGCTGAGCATGTTTAAATTTATTTGCTGATAAGTTAGTGAGCGCTAAGATAGTCAACATTGTGTAAGATTGACTTATCACAGAGCTTAGATTAGGGAGAGATTCTGGTTCCACATGCCTAAAACAGAACCAAAGAGAGAAGCGAGGGATGAAAAACACATTGTACATCTTAGCCCCGCTTGTCTAGTTTTCCTTTTGTTGCAAAATAACATTTGCGTGCAGCTTGTCTTTTATGCCGCAAATGCATGACAAATCAGACTGCCTAATCCTGATTTGATCATTTTTAAATTTCATGTTGTAGATTAGAGAATGAAATCCTGTCAAACTGCTTAATCTTGACAGTAGATCTAGTTTTAGGTAGAGAAATGAAGGAGTTCATCAGCTTAATCTGAACTCCCGGCAGATATAAGAGTAGAAGTAGATAGTTTCATTTTGCAAAAAGAAAAATATGCATTGTCAAAAGGCTGCTAGTTCAAATGCGCCAAACAGAAGAAAAAATGCTAGGAAAGATAGTGGGTAGGTAGAAGTATCATTGATGTTAACCATGCTGACACTTTCTAGAAATAACATCAAGGAAGGGTAAATTTTGCGCCAATGGATAAGGCACTGGTCTTCATAAATCCAAAAATCTGAATTCTGGACACCTCCTGACGAGGAGCTGCCCTCCCCAAATGGAGCCACCGTTAGCCATCAGTATTTTTTGCATGTTAGTGATGACTATATCTTCAGCTGAGTTTTCTAGAAACTGATTTCCTTATGTCAATATGTCATCCAGAAAACCCTCCCCAAAACTTTTTTCATCTTTCTACTTATTCAGTCCACCGCTGGCAGCATCAAAAACCTCATATCACATATCCTGCCTAGCTTCAGCTTTATTAACCTGCCCATCAGCCTTAAAAGGCAAATTCACATCTGTTTCAATATTCTCCCCTATGTTAGGAAGTGGCGTTTAGGACATTTCACCTTTGGCAATCATCAAAAAGCCAAAAAATCCCTCATCTGCAGCAGACCTACCATGACTGATCCCTTACTTTGCAAATGAAGTTGACAAACAGCCTTAAGTCGCGCCACTCATACCCCCTAGATCTCAGCACTGCATAGAGCCCAATCTTAAGCTGACTAGTAGGTTTTTCATTATGTTCTATGGTTCTACAAAGACAGGAAATATATTTTATCTCATGGAGTAAATGTTTGAGTTCACAGTTAGAAGAACAGCTGCTTCTAAGTGTATTATGAGCCTGAGATGAAGCTGCAAAACAACAGTCACTCATCCGGACCTTACAAGCTCTTTCCAGCATAAAAATAACAGTAAGAAAGGGTTGCCACTGTCTCAGCAAATGGTAAAATTGTCAAGGCCCAGAACCTCCTTCATTACAAGCAGAGGGTTAGGGCGCCTCCTTCATCCATAAGCAGAGGGCGCAGGCCAGTATTGACTCAAAAGGTGGCAAAGATCCAGGTTTGTCCTTACTGAAACAATGAAACAATATCTTCAGGTTTCATGAATGTAATTTCTGGTCATAGCAGGAATGTACTGGAAATATGATCAATTCAAAGAAAAAGGGAGTTTGGCCTGATAAAGAAACTCATCTCAAACTTGCAAAACATATGGATTATTGAACTCTAGGATGACCTGTCATCAGTAAACATTCCAAAGCATAAAGACCCTGTCTATCCACAAGATTAAATGGAACAAATGATAATCAGTGCCATTACACAGGCAGGAGAAGGTTCTTGGTTCTTCAAGAAAACACTGACCTTCATGGTCACAAAGAGTTTTGTCAATATAACAGGTCATGAGATGAACAAGCCAAGTGACAAATATCTCAGCAACCTTAGAACAGTGTCACTATGGCTAGGTTTCCTTCAAAAAAACACAGTGAGGTTTGCAAATGAAGATGCTAAGATTGGTGTTGTTCAAAAGATTTACTTATCACCACATCTGCCCGATGAAAAGCCTCCTCCATACATGAGTAGAGGGCCAAAACAACTACAGGTGCTGAAAGTGATTGATACAAGAAAGAGCAGTAGAAGGATATCAAAGACTGAAACAAGGTCGCTACACAGATGAATGACAGCTCTGATAATGTAAAGATACTGATACTCCTGTTTCAGAGAAAGGCTGTGTCTGACATAGTGGTAAAAGGGGTCTTCTGATACTTTACCCGATTAAGAGCTTCCTCCATATATAAGCAGAGAGCCAAAATCATTGCAGACTGTTGAAAACTGGTAAGTCCAAAAGTGCAGGGAAAAGACTCAAAGAAATTGAATGAAGGAAAGTGTTACTGTCTATGATATTAATGTATTGATCTCCCTCTTCAAAAAAGCTACCCGTCAAACAGTCCATCCAGTGGAAAAGAGAAAATGTTGAACATATTGTATGCTTTGAATGCCAAAGGAGCAGTTAACTTAAAAAGGGTTAAAGACCTTTCATAATCACCTATACAGAAATCTAAGGAAATCCCTTCTGAGTAAACAGGAAAGTCTGATGTGAAAGGATGCAACCTAAAAGTGTATTTATAGTCCAGAGAAAAACTTGTGAAACACCTACAAGCAGCAATTTATCATTGGGAAAGTAAAACAATGACCCAGGATGAGTCATAAAATGCATGATGACAGCTATACAAAGCTGTAAATAGACAAAGAGGCAGTTTGATAAATGATCAGTTTTTGAGTTTAAAGGAAAGTGCATTCCTCCCAACATTCAAAAGATAGATTTCTATAACCATCCTTGTCCTTCAAAGAAAAAGCAATGTCCAGCTCGGGTCAGAGTTATTGATCAAGTCTACATATGCATAATGAAAAACCCATAGTGTGAAAAACAAAACAACTTTCCAAAAGCCTACGTTACGTTTCCAGGCAAGGTAACCGTTGACAAAAGGTTTGAAAAATGACATAAAAGTTTAAAGTATGAGAGGAAGAATGTCATTTTCGAAAGCCAAAGACGTTTTGGCCTCCCTGTCACCAAAGAAGTAGTTTTCGGGTCATCAGGCAGAAGTTAACACTGTTTTAGGGCGGCGCGACGGGCCTGGAACTTGGCGCGACGGGCCTGGGCAGCAAAATACACAGGGCTTCAACGTCGACGCGACGTGCCTGTAGGCGGGCGCGACGTGCCTGTAGGTGGCCGCCCGACAGCACGACAACTCCACCCGACACTTTTCTCCGGCGCGACGGGTTTTGCTCCTAAGGTTGCCGCGCCCATTTCGAAGAGTTCCATTGCAATTTTAGCTCCCTCCAAGGGATTTCTTCTCAAAAAATCACAAGGTACTCTATCTCCTACCTTAAAAAACTCTAAAAATCAAGTTTAAAGCCTGTAGACCTCGGTTTGAAGCTGTACATAGTTAAAGGGCAAAATTTGTTGATAAGAAGCTGGAGGCAGGGGTATAAAGATGTTAGTTGATGGCAAAGTTGTCCGAAACAGAGGTGCATATATTTTGTTGGTATATTTCTCAAACTCACAAGCAAAAGGTGTATTACCTAAACCACTGTCCGTGTTGATTTCCACCTAAACTAGGTCTGGTTTCCCTTTGCGCTATATTTCATCATTCCGAAGATCTGCTGACAAAGAAATTCTGAGAGTAAAAGGGACTGTTTTTCTGAAAGATAGAGGCTTTTGGTGTTTGAAATCTAACTTCATAGACAGGAGCAGAAATGCATTGATAGATATTGTGAAAACACAAGCAAAGGTGTCCCTCACAAAGTACTGTGCAATATTTTTACAATCTAACTTAAGACTGCCTTTTGTCATTACAAAACATTGTATCACTCTGAAACCTTGTTGACAGGAGAATTCTAAGGTTGAAGCAAGGCCTTTTTTTTAAAAAGCAGAATTTTTAGTATTTGAAAGTTAATACTGAAAACAGAGGTACAGTGGGTGGATTTTTTTTAAACTCACAGAGCAGAGAATTTGTTTCCTAAAACCACTGTCACACCTATTTTACACCTAAGCTAAACCTGCCTTTTCATTACACTACATGATATCATTCTGAAGATTGTGGGACAGAGTTTTATGAAGGTGAAACAGGGTATTTTTGTTGATGATTGGGCATTTACTGATGATCAAGTAAACAGCAAGGGCAGAGTTATAAAGGCAGTAATTGACTTCTCAAAAGGTCACAAGTGAAAAGTTCTTCTCTTGACACAGTGGGCTATTTTCACCTAACCACAGGGTCTCTTCTTTTCCCACTGTGTGGTCTCCATAGAAGTTTGCTAACAGGGGAAAATTTCAAGGTAAATAACTTAAAAGAGCAGGGTTATAATTTTGAAGTTTGGTTTCAAAGACAAAGATACAAGTGCAAGCAGGCCTCTAAGCAAAAGTCACAAGAGGAGATTTGTTCAAGACTGTGCCCAAAGAATCTACAAAGCAGTTCTTACACATAGTGCCATTGTTAAGAAAGATTCATAGCTAAAGTGTAACCAAATTTGAAAGATTGTGGTAAATAAGTGCAGAAGAGTTTATTCAAGGAAGCCTTGTTGCATTCTATTCAAAATCACAGGGTCCATAACTGTCCAAGCAGTTTGGTGGCTTGTCTCAATCCAGGAGAGCAGTCTTCATACATTGAAGGCAGTGTGCCTCTTCCAAGCCTGTTTTAAGTCAGAATGCCTCCAAAACGAGATCACAAAGGCGGACAACATAAGAGATATGAGCCTATCTCCATAGAAGACATCAATGCTCATCCCTCAGTACTTTTCGATTTCCATGAGGTAGGCTGTCTTGATTTCTGTCAAAGGATAGAGGAAGTCAAGAGTTTCTCACCACTTACACATTTGTGCGCTTTAAGATTCAAGGACAAACACTTCCAGCTTGCAGATCTCGACTTCAAAATCTCTCCAAGATATGTATCCAAAGCTACCAAGATCCCGTATCATGGTGAAAAGTGGTTTAAACAAGCGCATCTTGATTTGGAGGACTATAAACCTTTCATCAAGCCGGAACATAGGGAGACCATCACTGCTATTTGTCCTTTCTCCTATCTCCTTGACAGTTATGCTCCACTGATGAAGGCCATAATGAGATACTTCACTTGTGAAGGGAGGTTTAGCCAAATCTTTGCCTATCATGTTCGCTTGTTGATGCATTTTACCAGGAGCAGACAATTAAACCTTCCATACTTCTTGTCCAAGAGCATAGAGAAAATGGCAACAACTGTCCAAAAGAAAGCTCCACTTCAGCAAATCCCTTCTCTCTTTCATCATTCCTTGATCAAAATCATCTTCTTACACCAGCTGGAGAAGAAAGGGGTTTCATGGGAGTCATTCATTAGCCATGCCGATTTCGCCACTGTCCCTCCTGTTCATGTGTCTCCTACTCAGCCTGTCCATCGCCCAGTGCCTTTATCTAGTAGGCCTACCCCTGAAAAACTCAAGATGATCACTGGGCAGCCAAGTACACAAGGAGAAGAAGAGGGCAGTGAGGCACAAGGAGAAAAGGAGGTTGATGAGCAGCAGCAGCCAGATTTTGAGGGACAGCAGCAGTTGGATATCATTGGACAGCAGCTAGAGGTTGATGAACAGCATAAATTTCAGGAAGAAGGGCAGCAACTAGAGGTGGATGAACAGCATAAATTTCAGGAAGAAGGGCAGCAACTAGAGGTGGATGAACAGCATAAATTTCAGGAAGAAGGGCAGCAGACAGAGGTTGAGGTACAACAGCAAGTACAGGAAAAGGAACAGCAGCGGACAGAGTTTGAAGAGCAGCAGGTTGACCAAGCAATCGAAACATCTCTTGAGCCACAAGCTGGACAGGTTGTTGGGGAAGGACAGCAAGCTGAAGCTGCCTCCTCAATGGTGACCAAAACTACCCCTAAGAAGGGGAAATTGCCCAAAAGGACAACTCCTAGCTTACCAAGGAGAAAAAGCGCTAGATTGGCCTTCAAAGGCAAGAGTACAGTTGAAGGAAGCACCAAACATGGAGGTAAATCAGCTGTCATCCCTATCCCAAGCGATGACAGTGACAATGAGGCACGCATCCTTGAAAACCTCCTCATTCACAAAGAAGGGCAAATTGAAGGTGGCACAAGAAAAATTGAAGAAATTGAAGGAGAGGCGCCTAGCACGGAAAGAAGCAAAAAGCATATCAGCCCTCGATATTTTAGCTTCAGCTTCAGAACATGTCTCTATGGACCCTTGAGGGTCACACATGCCAATTTTGGGCCTGTTTTGAAAACTTTTTGTTTTTTGGCATTTTTGGGGTTTTCGCCAAAAACTCATAAATGCGCCATTTCAGTTTGAAGAGTTGTCAAAGGAGAAGGGTGATACCAATGGATTCCATAATTTCATGAGCAGCTCTCCAGCGATTTTCAGAGCATTTGAAGATCATTCGCCCCCTCAAATTGGCAAAAAACAGCCTCATTTTGCACATTCTGCCCGCCCTATCAGCAGCCTGCTATTTTCTGGGTTTTTGCACACAGGTACAGTTTTGAGGGACTTTCAGAGATCAGATTGAGATGATTCCACTTGCATTGGAAAGAAGACACAGATAGCTTTCCAACGAGCCATCATGAGCTTCATTTCGACATCGGGAAGGCTTCCATTTGCATCCAGCAAGTCAGGGGACCTTTTTTAGGCATAAATATGAAGTATTTTTGTAATTTTTGAACTCCAAAAATCTGCTTTTCCCAAATGTGCGTTAGGCTATTTTTATCATGGGAAAATCATGTAAAGTCAATATAATTTCCGTTTTTAGCAGTTTTTTAGATATTTTATGGGATATTTTGTGCCTTGGGTTTTGCAAAGCCTCAAGGACAAGTTTAGATATTTTGACTTGGCCAATGGGATAGCTAGTTGCTCCATGAGGTTTTCCTCCTTCTAGCCTATTTATCCCATGATTCTCATTGTAAATCAGAGGCTGAACTTGAGAGAAGAATTAATGCATTGGTCATATGAGCTTTGAAGAATACACTTGAGTTATGATGTTTGGATTGCCTCTTGGATGCTTTTGAGGAATGTTGAAGGCTTGTCGATGGATTCCTTGACATGGTAGAATGGTATAGTGCTTCTTAATGTTGTTTTGTCTTCTAGTTTTCACTCATATTTCATTTTTCTTGCTGCTATAGATCAGTAAAGATTGATTTTGAGACATGCCCATGGAGGCACCTCAAAATCCCCGAATCTTCATAGCTTGATGTTTTCTTCTCCCTTAGTTATGCTAAAGAATTCTTAGCTGCTCTTTAGTAACCTAAGGTGTTGTTGCTAAGTTTTATTCATCAGTTCCATGGATGTTGAGTAGGATGTATGGTTTGCCCTACCTACCTATCAGCTGCCCATAGTTCTGTCCATAAAAATTTCTCTTTGACTGATTTGTTGATCATTTTGTTGAACCAAGGAGGTCTAGTTTTGATCTAGCCCTTTGCCTAAAACTATGAAACTTATTTGTCCAAGTGCCCAATGACTTAGAGACTATGTTTAGGCGTTCCGGCATAGTTCATGAGTTGTTAGTTTGTCTCATGTGTTTTCCCCAAAGTCTGATAGCCTTTTCCCGAAGTTAGAGGGTCTTATACCTCTATGTATGGCTGGAATGTTTGATTTCTATGTATTGATTAGCTTATAGTTATTCCGAGCATGATTAATGGTTTTCTATTACATGTTTATGTCTGCTATAAACTAGTTTGCTCTTGAAATCCCTTGTCTTTCACCAACTTATTGTTCATTTAATCCATTTTGCCCAGAGATCCCCTCTACTGTGAATCAAATCGGCCCTACAGCAGCTTCACATCATCACCTCATAAGCTTCCTTGACCTGTTTGACCCCATAGCCCAATTTATCTACATCTTGTCATCCAGTTTATGTATTTGATCAGTTTCATTCCTCACAAACTTAAAAAACCAAAAAACTAAAAACATACTTTAGAACTAGCCTAATATCAAAACACCGCAAGTAAACACACCGACATCTTTTGCATTTATAGAGAGAGCCCTCTCTGAGTCCAGGAAGGCTAGGTCCTTGGGCTCCAAAGCTTGGTTTGATGTTACATCGTCATTTGGCTAGCCAATCGGCCAAATCACGGGACCCTAACAACCCCTAATCCCTTTATGAACTTGTTACAACTTCCATTTGACTCCATTGCCCAATAACTAGGAGATTTCCTCATTTCTATCTATATTTCCTAGATCATCATGTCCAACCAAACAATCGAACAAATGCATGCTTAATAACTAGCCTAAAATCAACCCTTAAAAAGCAAACAAGTCTTATCTTTGAAAACAATTGAGAGATCCCTCTCTGAGACTAGGAAAGCAGGGTCCTAGAGCTCTAAAGACTGGTTTTGATGTTGGCTTGTCACTTGCTATACCAATCTTCCAAATCATAGGACTACAACATAAATGGTGATCACAGTGGGACTTCTAAGTACATGGTTGCCTAAATACCTCTTAAGACTCTTTAGACCCTTAGTTTGACCTAGAAAATCCAGTGAATCTTTCACCTCATCGCCACTTCAACATAATGGTGATCACGGTGGGACCTTGAGTACATATTAGCCTGAAAAACTCTTATAGGCTCATCAGTCCTTCATTTACCTCAGAAAATCAACTCATAAGCCATAGAGTAGACTCTGCTTATTTCACCACCTTAGCTAAGTGATGAAATCAAGTATAGGACACTCTTACAAACCATAGAACCATATAAAAACTCAAAAAACCCAAAACATTTCATATTGGTCTTTAAAAGAATTATTGGTGGTGGACTATAAAACATTTTACCTTCAAAAAGCTAAAAATTTCCACTTGGCGACTCCACTAGCCCCAGTAGGCCTATTACCTCACTGGTACTCCTGATTTACTTAGGATTATGTTAACCAGCCCTAAAGAAGTTTAGAAGTCTGGTCCCATATTTTAGAAGTTCATTAAACACTGAGAGAAGTTAATCTTTAAAAAACAGTCCTTAAGCTTTTTAGCCTCTCCAAATTTTTAAATTGAAATTTGGCTTCACATAGGATCTATACTAGATATCATCCATACCCTAATCCTCCTACAATAGTTGATGACCCAGAAAATATTTTGTGGCAAACTTCTAGATTTGGAAATTTAACTACTGTTACGACTATCCAAAGAACAAGATCTATCCCTGAAAACCTTACAGTTTTGAAAGATCCTCACTTTGACTTTCCTCATACAAAGAACTTATTCAAAACCAAGTCATATAGTGAAATTGACCAAGTTGATCTTGAGCCCACATATTTTCAGCAGAGCTCCTGTAGAGAAGCCTCACCTTCTACTCCACCTGATTCTTAGTTTCTCCATCACTTTAGCTCCTTTCATAACAAATTTTCTCAAAATCATTTTGCTAGCCCAATTGTTTCCTCCACTCCTAGTCACACACCCATTGTTCAAAATATTCCATTTCAGCCCACATTTCCTCTTGTAAATCCCCCATTATTTCTTATCATGGCTGTATGGTATGCCCCATTAGTGTTACCACAACCTCTGGTTCCCTTACCAAATGATTATCAATCTAGAATTCCCCATTTCACTGGAACTGAATCTATTACTACCCAACAACATGTAGATAAAATGGATGATGCTTTTGATTACATGTAAATAGAAGAGACCATTAAGATGAGAATATTTGCCCAAAGTTTAGGAGGAGAAGCGAAGAAATGGTTTAAAAGCTTAACTCCTAATAGCATAAATGATCTCCCTTCTTTATATCAAACATTCATAAACAAATGGGAAATTAAAAAGAACCCTCTCCAAATCCTTTCTGAATATAATAACCTTAAGAGAAACACTGGGGAAAGTGTCCATGATTATTGCACTAGATTCAATAGTGTTTACAATGCACTTCCCCCAAACATGAAACCTCCACTAGGCTTGGCCTTAGCTTTGATCAAGACATGGCCTACTAGCTAAGAGAAAGAGACCCCTTAACCTTAGAAGATATGCAAAGGGGAGCCATAAATGTAGAGGAAAGTTTGATTGAGAAAAGAGCTAGGTTGAAATCACAGAAAAGAGTTAGATACAAAGATGAAACAATGGCCTCAACCTCATCATCTAATACCAAAATTGACAACTTAGTGAGGGTAATGGAAAGAATGCTTGAGAAAATAAATTTAAATGAAAAAAATCCTCCAAGAGAAAATCAAACCAACCCCCAAAACAGAAATAGAAATCCTAATTACAGAAGAGACCCTATGCAAGATAGACAAAGAGATAATGATCAGCAAATTAGGCCTCCCTTTCATCAAAACTATGTAGATCAAGAGGAAGAAAGGGAAACCGACAGGTTGGAAGAAAATCATGTAAATTTAATAGGATCTGATAGTGAGAATGATGATTTTCTCACTGAAGAAGAACAAGGCTTCTTCTCCTCAGAAAAAACTAACACAACCTATGAGAATTCTGAAGATTATAGATTGGGGTTTGAAAATGCAATAATAAAGGTCCATAAACAAGATGATCTTAGAAGCAAAGGGAATACAGAGATTTACAATGACAAAAACACTAATACTTTTGTTAGGAAAACTTCAGAAAATTAGCCTAAAAAGACAGAAAATAATACCAACACAGTGGCCAAGAGAACTGATTTAAATAAAGACAAAAAAATCCAAAAAAGTGTTGAACAAAGCTGCCCTAGTACCTCTGCTAGTGGCCCTAACAAATCTGTCCTAAATAACAGTCCAAATAAAATTCAACAAATCAAAATTGCTGAAAGAACTATGCTTGAAAAAATAGATGTAAATATGTCAAAAACAATAATTCCTTTCAGAGTTGAGGGTGAGATTGCCAATATCAAAATTAGCATACCTCTAGATGAATTAGTAACCCAGGATGTATATAAAAATAAACTTTTGAAAGCTTTGAATATAGGCAGTGATACTGATACTTTAAACTTGATAGATGACAAACCAGAATTGTTGTTTGGTCCTAAAGTTGAAGAAAAATACCAAGAAGGGGTTGTCCCTCTCTTCTATGTTAGCTTGAACATACATAATAAGATCTTGCATAATGCCATGCTAGACTCAAGTGCCTCTCATAACCTTATGCCCAAAGTAGTAATGGAAATCGTAGGCCTAGAAATTACTAAACCATATAAAGAATTGTACTCCTTTGATTCAAGTAGAGTCAAGTGCCAAAGGTCTACTTATGGACATAGTAGTAGCTGACATTCCCCCAAAGTATGACATGCTTCTCTCTATATCATGGGGAGCCAAACTTCAGGGGAGCCTTCAAATGGACATGTCCTATGCCACCATCCTAGTTTTTAATCAAACCAGAAGATTATACAGGGAATCCCATATGAATTACATGGTGAGCAACATCGATAGACACAAAAACACTCCTGTCTACTCCATTCACTCAGATTTGGATTCCTTTATATTATATAATGAGGATGAAATCAATCAACAAGAAAAGGAAAACAAAGAACAGTTCAGTCCACCAGAAAAGTCAAATCTATCCTCAACTCAAGTACAAAACAACTCAAACTCTAGTAGCCTTGAGCAACAGAAAGGAAATGAAAATGAGACAGAAACACTTTGGAAAATTAGCTTTGATGGCTCTGGTAGAAAACTAGGTTCAGGGGCTGGTGTATGGATACACAATACAAACAAAGGATATTCCTATAAACTAGATTTTCCATGCACCAATAACATTGGAGAATATGAAGCCCTCCTCCTTGGCCTACATCTACTCAAAGAATTAGAAGCTAAGAAAATATCAGTCCAAGGAGATTCTAAGGTAATCATCAAGCAAATAAAAATGGAGTATTCAGCCAAAACGCATAGGCATAATTATTCCAAGATTAAGAGAATATAGGAATGTTGCCCTTGATCTCCTGAAAACCTTTGAAAAATATGAACTCACTTTCATACCAAGAGCTCAAATTCACCTAGAAAATGAGCGTGCCTTTGCTGCTAGCAATTTCCAAATACTACAGATGAATGAAAAATTTAATATAAAATTAAAAAACAGGCCTGCAGTACCTGAAAATGAAGACTATTGGCAAGTGTTTGAAGGTGACAAGCACATAGATGAATTTTTGCAATCAAGGAATGATTTTGACATACCAACACCTACTTCAAGCAATAAAGAAAACTATTTAAATAAAGAAAAAATCCCTGAAACAGAGTTGTCCTCTTCTGGTGATATAAACCAATTTGAACATCTTTTTAATGTAGAAATAGTTGACAATACAGACCAAAAAGACCTAGAAGTTTTACAATGTAAAAATGATACAATTCCAAGAGGTCTTACACCATTAGAGCAACTCTTTGATTTTAATGATGTAGCCAAAGAACCAAGAATGGAGCCTATACAAAAAAATATAGAAGAACATAACATAGGAAGCCTAGCAGAACCCAAAATGATCAAGCTTTCCAACACTCTTCCAGCTCATATCAAGCAGCAATACATAGAAATTTTCAAAGAATTTAGAGATGTGTTTGCATGGTGATGCAAGGACATGAAATCATATGATACCAGCATCATTCGACACAAAATTCCTCTTAAGGAAAATCAGAAACCTTTCAAACAAAAACTGAGAAAAATAAACCCTGTTTTATTACCTTTAGTTGAAAAAGAGATTAGGAAAATGTATGATGTTGGGATTATAGTCCCCCATAGATAATCAAAATGGGTTTCCAACCTAGTATCTGTTAGGAAGAAGACAGGGGAAATCAAGCTTTGCATTCACTTCAGAAATCTAAATAGAGCCTGCCTAAAAGATAACTATCCCTTGCCAAAAATGGATCACGTACTTCAAAGGGTGGTTGGGTCTAAAAGAATATCACTGTTGGATGGGTTCTCAGGTTACAATCAGGTGTTAGTAGTCCCAAGTGATCAACATAAAACTGCTTTCACTACACCTTGGGGTACATTGATGTATGTAAAAATTCCATTTGGTTTGATGAATGAAGGGGCCACCTTCCAAAGGGCCATGGACATAGCCTTCTCAGAAGATATTGTCTATTTTATAATCATTTACCTTGATGAAATTACTGTTTTCTCCAAAACTGATGAAGAACACTTGATTCATTTAAGAAATTTTTTTGAGAAATGTAGAAAATATGGCTTATCTTTGAATCCCAAGAAGACACTCTTTGGTCTCCAAGAAGGAAAACTTCTTGGACACATAATTTCTAATGAAGGAATCAAAGTAGAACCTAAAAGGATTGATGGCATATTGAAAATCAACCATCCTAGAAACCTCAAATAATTGCAATATTTCATTGGGAAGGTAAATTTTTTAAAGAGGTTCATCCCCAACCTTGCTGAGCTATTGAGAAATATCACAAACATGCTAAAGAAAGAGATAAGTGTTAAATGGACAATACAAGCTAAACAATCATTTGAACTAGTGAAACAAGCTCTTACTCAAACACCAGTTCTTATCAGTCCTGATTTCACCAAAGATTTCTACATCTTTTCTTTTACATCTGAACATACAATAGCTACAGTATTACTACAAAAGAACACTATGGGGCAAGAACAACCAATATCCTTTTTTATTAGGGCCTTAAGAGATGCTCCACTCAAATATAACATCATGGAGAAACAAGCCTTAGCCTTGGTAAAAGAATTGAAAGACTTTAGAGTCTACATTTTACATTTTCACATCATTGCTTTTGTCCCACATACTATTTTCAAGGACATTCTAAGTCAAGACCCTGATGGTAAAAGGGGAAAATGGATTGCTATTATTCTAGAATATGACTTAGAAATCAGGCCCACCAAACTAATCAAAGGGCAGGAATTAGAAAAACTCATGACTGAGTCAAAATTCCAAGATTTAGATATCAATATGGTTGATAGTTTGGAAGAAACAGAAGAATTCACAGCTCCATTCATTAAAGAAACCTTTGTTAATTCACCTTGGTATGCTGATATCATATATGTACTGCTCTATCTAAACACCCCTACTTCTCTGTCAAAAACTAAAGCTAGATTTTTAAAACAGAAGGCTTTGAATTATTGCATATTAGATGGGGTTCTATATTGGAAAAGTGTTGTTGGTATACTGCTTAAATGTTTTCTTGAGATGGATGCAGGAAAAATCATGCATGAGCTGCATGAGGGAGAATGTGGGGGCAATCTTTATTGGAAGACCATAGAAAATAAAATCCTCAGATTTGGTTACTATTGGCCCACCCTTTTCCCAGATACTCAAAAATTGGTCATGTCCTACCATAAGTGTCAAAATTTTGATGGCAAGAGAAAACTCCTTCCTTTACCCTTACATCCCATCATTATTGAGGCTCCCTTTCAACAATGGGGCTTGGACTTCATTGGGGAAATACACCCATCTTCATAAGCCCAACATAAGTGGATCCTCACTGCCACTAATTATTTTACCAAGTGGATCCTCACTGCCACTGATTAATTTAGCAAGTGGATAGAAGCCATACCTTCTAGGAATGATACTGACTCTGTCATTATCAAGTTCCTTGAAACCAACATACTATCCATATTTGGTTGTCCTAGAAAAATTATCATAGGCAATGCTGCTACCTTCAAATCCAAAAAAATGGTTGACTTTTGCTATAAATACCATATCACATTTGGTCATTCTACTACCTATTATCCCCAAAGGAATGGATTAGTTGAATCCTCCAACAAAAGCCTCGTCAATATTATCAAAAAATTGTTGGAACAAAATCAGAGAACATGGCATAGTAAGCTTATTCATGCTTTATGGGCTGACAAATTAACCACCAAGAAATCAATAAATATGTCTCCCTATCAGCTGGTTTACGGCATGGATGCCATCTTCACAACATCTTTAGGAGTTCTAGTCATGAATATCCTCCAAGAAGTACAATCTGAAAAAAATGATATGCAGAGAAGGATAAATCAGACCATTCATTTATAGCAGTCCAGAGAGGAAGTGTACAAGAGAACACAAATAGTCCAACAAAGCATCAAGAAATTATTTGACAAAAGGACTAAAGCAAATGATTTCCAAGTTGGAAATATTGTTCTAAAGTGGGATATTAGAAGGGAAGAGAAAGGTAAACATGGTAAGTTTGAGAATCTATGGAAAGGGCCCTATATCATTCATTCCATTAGGGGTCATAATGCATTCTTCTCGCAATAGTTGAATGGAGAAGATTTATTTGGAGGTCATGTCAATGGCAGGATGCTCAAGCATTATTTCTGCCAAGAATCCTAGTTTCAAATTTTTCATTCATTATATATAAAATTTCATAAATAAGTCCTGGAAAATACAAAAACAATAAAAGAAAAGAAAATAAAAAGAGGACATATTCAAAAGAGGTACAACCCCATACCCAAAAAGAGAATTTTCTGGAAGTGTGCAAGTCTAAATGCCACTGTTGATTCAAAATGATATATTGTTCAGTCATTTAGCCTAGTCATGGCTAAACATGCTTTAAATTTATGTTGATAAGTTAGTAGAAACATTGATTGAAAAGATCATTTCAGACTTGAATTATTTAGAAAAAGATGGATTAGGAGATTGAAAAGATATTAGTTCCACATGCTCAAAGCATAACCAAATAGATAGATAAGGATGTTGTACAACGGAAAAATCATGGGATTATCTTTCTAAATGAATTTTTATGCAAAAATAATGTTTATGTTCAAAATTCCACAACCATGGTTGATCAGATTGTCTAGTCCTGATATGAACCATGCTTTAAATTTTCATGTCAATAGCTAGAGAATCAAGATTGCCAAACAGTTTAATCTTGGTAGTCAGTTAGTATAGGTAGGGAATAAAAAGAGTTCAACTGTTTAATCTGGACTCTTGGAAGAAATATGGATAGGGTTAGATAGTTTATTTTCTGTTTTCAAAAAAATAAAATGTCAAAGAGTTTTCCACTTCAAATTCACTAAAAGAAGAGAAAATGCTAGGAAAGTAGGAATGGGTAGATAGAAAGACTGTGTGAAAAGGATTATATATTGCAGATTGTCAAAAAGTTGTCTTTTCAGAGAAATATCGGCAAGAAAAAGAAGAAATCTGCCCAATGGAAAGGCACTGGTCTGCTGAAACTCAAATATTTATTTTCTGAGGTTCTGGACACCTTAAAAGGAAATTTTCCCTCCCCAAGTGGAGCCACTGTTAGCCAGCAATAATTTTGATCTTATCCAAAGATGACTAAGTTGAAAATCTCAGTTTTCTAGAAACAATATTTTCAGAAACATTGTGAGTTCTAGAAATCTCACTGCCTTCATTATCCTAAGTCTATCAATTCACTGAAAATCTTCACTCAAATCCTCCAAATTATCCTGCCATCTCAAAAAGAAACTGTTTTCAGGATATATTCCCCATTTTCACCTCCATATCCTATGCCAATTTTCACTCATTTGCACCTATCCCAATAGTCATTTTCCCCTTCAAAAAATGGTTTCTTCCTTTTCATTAACCCTCCATTCCCTCTAAAAAACCGCTTTAAACCATTATAAACACCCTTATTTGGTTTAAAAACACCTTATTCTAACCTATTGGAACATTAGAAAGGCCTAAAAAACCTTATTTTATCCTCATATCCACCTATTTAAACATATTAGGCCTTAAGCCCCTTTTTGAGCTTAAGACCTTAGCCTCCTTCTCCACATGACCCAAGGCCCGCGACCACCCACTTAAACGCCTAAGTCCTTGGTCCCACTCTTCCTCCACGGGACCTTATCTCCATGCCTTCTTAAGCTCTCTATGCCTTTTTCCCCTTACCATCCATTCTCTCACCCATTCATCCTTTGTTCACCCTCACAAGAAAATCTCCACCGTAGATCCTTTAGATCTAACGGTCATCGCTCATCCCAAGGTTTTCAACCCCGCCTATAAAAATTTCACTACCCAACAGTTTTTCTGACCTCACCACCAGGCCCACTATCTGTCCACCTCCGGTCCCACCTTTCCTTCGATCGATTAACTCTACCTATCGAGTCCATCATCCACCGTCGATCTGGCTCCCCCAGATCCGACGGGCCATGATCATTTTCGCGAACATTTTGCCGAAATGATTTAGTGCCTCGTTTCAACGCGAAATAGGTGGTTTCCATATGGACAGGTGTCATATGTCCTATGGTGTCACATGCATAAGGACGTAAACCACTTACCACCCTTTTCTACGTGAAAACCACCTGGTTTTCTACAAAACCACCCCGCCTCGTTTTCGTGCCCCAATTCAAATTTTCCTCCTCCACGCATTCTCCCTTCCTCTGAAATTTCTCCCAAACCCCCCATAAGCCTCTGAAATGCAGTATTAATGAAACAACACAGGATTTATTAATATTTTTGTCTTATTGCAGGTTTAATGGCGGCCCCAAATTATGGGGACATCCCACAGTCAAGTTTACAAATGACATGGCCATGGATGATGATCCAAAAGGCCTATAAGCAACGAAGAAAGGGATCCAGGGTTCAAAATCCATGATCGATCAATTCCTCATGAGCATTGATCCCTTTTTAAACCCTCCAACGCACAAAAATTCTCTTGCACATAGAATCAAAAGAATCAATAAAGTTTGAAGAACGAAGGACGAAGACTGAGATTAAAGCTTAATTGAAGATTAAGGGATAGAACACAGTTAAAAATAGATGGATTAAGGTTTAAAGAAATCAGTAAACTGATAAACTCACCAAAGTGATTAAGAAGAGTCAAAATCAGATCAGTCCTCTAAAGCACAGTTTAATGATCAAATCCAGAAAGCTAAGGCTAAAGGCAGTCTCGAATACATCAACAAAGAGTCGTTATTCACTCAGAATATCTAAAAATCCACTTGTAGCCTAATTTCTACCTACAAAGACTAATCAAACAGTTATTGCACAAAATAATATATTTAAACTGTCAGAACAGTTATTGTAAAAGATAAGGATAAAGCCTTAAAAGTCAATCTTTTCTCCTATCTTTCTCTGAGAAGTTAATTCAGAGTTATTAAAACTGAGAAGTAGTTGCAACTGTTCCTACCTTATGCCTTGCATGGTTTTCAAGGATAGGAATGCATTTAATCTATAGTTAATAACACTTAAATCTTAAAATAGTTCCACCTCCTCATTTTCAGCATAAATATTGCATCCAAACTCATTGTATTGTTGGCATTTGATGGCTCTTTGAAGTAATACACAGTCTTGTTGAAGTTGAAAGGAAATTGATGTTTTGGAACTTGTGGATGTCTTGACCTATTTGTTGATGGAGAAGGCTCTATCATTGGATCCATGAGCTTGGTTGTTGGTGAAGTACTCTAAATCTGTTATTGCTATATCCTGTTTCATTATGTTTCATCATTCTTTGTTGCAGTAGAGTAAAAATTTTAGGCTAAGAAATGTCTTTTGAAAGCACCTTAGTTATGTTTACTCTTCACTGTCTTAATGTTTTCTTCTGCTAGGATAATTTAGAGAATTCTTAATTTCTCTCTAGAACCCCTATGCTTGTTTATTTCTTAAATAGTTCAATACAGTTGGTCTCAAGCATGATTTATGGTTTTCCCTGCTTACTTGCTGCCACTTAAAAACTGTTTATGAAGTCTCCCTTCAAAGTACCATTGTTTAAAGTTTTCCAAAGAGGTTTTGTTCTGATCATACCCATTGTACTGGCTTAAATAATTGTTTTGGAGGTCTTTATAGTTGTAATCTAAGATGTCTAGGAGTTCCCTCTTCCATTAATGCAGTTATGTGTGAATCTTGAATGTTTTCTTATCCTTGAAGGTGGAATCACTAGAAGTTAAATGAGTTTTTCGCCTTCTATATTTCATTGGAAAAGTTTTTCTTGAAATTATTTTTTGCTAAAGTGTGGTTTGTAGAATTTATGGTTAGCCCTGTCTATTGAATGCCTCTTTATGTTCAAATAGTATTTTCAGTCCATTTGTTGAGAAGTACATATAATTAAGGATTCTTAATTTCCCTTATTTCTACTTTTCATTCTAAACCATTGATGTTCATTTCATTTCACCTGCAAGACCTTGAAGATCCACTGGCCAGTTAGATTTTCCCTTTGATACCTCCGATCCATATATGAACTTGTTACAACTTCCATTTGACTCTATTTCCCAATAACTAGGAGATTTCCTAATTTCTCTCTATACTTCCTCGATCATCATGTCCAACCAAATAATCAAACAAATGCATGTTGAATAACTAGCCTAAAATCAACCCTTAAAAAGCAAACAAGTCTTATCTTTGAAAACAATTGAGAGATCCCTATCTGAGACTAGGAAGGCTAGTTCCTAGAGCTCTAAAGATTGGTTTTGATGTTGCCTTGTCACTTGGTATACCAATCTGCCAAATCAGAAGACTACAATAGGACCCAAAAACCTGCTAAAAATAGTAAGTTGTGATGAATGTGAAAAGCTGCAAGAATTGATGGTGCAAGTCCAAATGGAATACGTGGGTGGCCACCGATATCCACCTGGATCATTCCTCCCTCTTTAGGAAGCAATGGTCCCCATTGCGTTGAGATCCTCCATGAGATGAGGCAAATTTTGTTGAACTGGGTATTAGATTTGTCCGAGATGTCATGGACCTGTGGGCGGACATGTTGGATGCATTTAGTAATTTTGGTTTCTTTATCAGCCCCAGATGATACACGTGTGGATTATGTATGTGTAGTTGCAGGAGGTATGGAAACATCATGTAGCAGTGCGTCGAGGGTCAGATCAATAGAGTGCTTGTCCTGATAGTGTAGAGGAACCTTTGTGAGAGGAGAAAATGCCCTCATATTCCTCCATGACTTTGTCCATCTGCTACAGTCGTGCAGGGGAGCCCTATTTCGAGGTTGCGGCCACAATATTCTTCTTTCCTTGTGCATGAATTTTAAGGAAAATAAATTTCCTAGTTTGGGAAACTATCTTACTGTGTTGTTTTGCAGTAGTCAAAGAGATGACAGGAGGTGGTACTACCTCCGGTATCCTTTACAAGTTATTTCCCAAAGTAATATTAATAGCACGAGGCCTAGAATCAGACACAGCATGTCACCTCCACAAGTATGGTCGGCCCAATAATACATCAGCTACATCAAGAGGAGCAACATCACATAATACCTCATTCGTGAATGGCTTGATGCTATATGGAAGGTGACACTGTTGGCAGATGCGGATATCTCTCCCTGGTTGAAGCCACCCGATGGTATACAACTGCGAGTGTGCTATGGTTGGTAGGTTGAGCTGCTTCACGACCTATGCTAAAATGAGGTTCTTTTGTCAACCACTATCGACAAGGAATTGCAGTGGAGAACCCTTCACCCACATATGCGAATGGAAGAGGCTCTCCTCGTCCTCTGGATCCTCGGGATCCTGCCTCTAGATCTCGGTGGTGGCAAAAATGGCACTGGGATCTGCCTCAATGATTTTCTTCGCTTTGTCATTGCCTTTGTCTAGTTCTGACTCAGGATCAGAAAATGCATCTGATTCGGGTGCCTTTAGTTCGGGCATCAATGACAATTTGGCCCGAAACTCATTGGTGCTATGAGTGGGTCTGTTATGAAATTCACACCACTTCCCCATGTCCTTTTTTGGATTTGGGGTGTTTTTTTGAGTCGCCCCTCTTTGGCATGTCCCCTTTTTCTATGGTTCGGGGGCATCTTTCCCTGGATTCGGATTCACAGATCCAAAGTCTTGCTTCTTCTGCTTAAATTTATTCTCTAAATTGGCAGCATAGCAATATGTCATGCCAAGCAATGTAATGTCGAGGAAATCCATTTCCTTGTGAATGTGTTTGTGTAGACAACCATGGTACTTGAGCACCAAATGTCTCTCTCAATATTTAATACCCCATTAGGGGAATTTGGAGGTCTAAAATGGGCCTCCTAAGAAAAATGTACAACAAACATAAAATTTATAAGAACCAATAGGATTGAAGATGATGATGTCAACCATGGGGGATGATTGACCATTTTCTAAGTAAAAGGGTAAAACGATTAAAAAATAATAAAATAATAAAGCTATTTTTTCAACTCGTATTTTCAACTTATCTCCCAAATTTTTTACTCAAATTACGAGTGGTAGTACTTGTTGGATGAAAAACTTAATTCCTCATCCAAGGAGTACTCGTGTTGCATACTTTTGATTGAACGTGCTACACGAAAAATGAGAAATACATAAAAAACGTTATTACAATCACGTTTTTTTATGTATTTCTCATTTTTCATGTAGCAAGACCCATCGAAAGAATGCAACATTGAAACTCAGATGAGGAATCAAATTTTGCATCCAACGAGTACTCCCTCTTGAAATTTGAGTAAAATCTTTGGAATATAAGTTTAAAATATGAGTTGAAAAGTAGTTTTTCATTTTTCCCTCTAAATTTGATGATGTCATCAAATTTTATTTTATTATTTCCACTATTATTTTATAATTTCCTTAGGAGGCCCATTTTAGACCTCAAAATTCCCCTAATGTAGCTTTGTGCACAAGGTATGGAACAAATTCGTTAGTTCGTCCACATCTTGATCCCTTTACTGCCGCATCGTGGTCCATTTTATGTATTTTTCCTCATAGCTCCCCACGGGGTAATATTGTTCCTTGATTCCATCTCGGAATGAATTCCAAGTGGGTGTGGCCAAAAATAAATAGGGTTCCCCTTCGTCCTCTTTCTCACAATAGGTTTCCCACCAGTATTTGACATGGGGAGCAACTTTGAGGAGTGCAAAAATAATCTTTGCTCAGTCAGAGAAATCATGGACCGAGAAATACCCTTCCAAAAAATTTAACCATCTATGTACAACATCTGCATCTATTTTGCCTTCAAATACATGAATGTCAACTTTTACTTGTACCTTGAATGGAGTGGCGCCTCCAGAGTGGTTGTTGGATGCATATGCAACATAGGTGGGCAGTCGTGGAAGGATATGAGAAAAGTTATCCATCATCACATTCCTTTGTTTATCGAGGGCCCCCTCGAGCAATATTTTGATAGGATCTCCTGCTCCCTCTCCTTTCTTTTCTTCTGCCATGGAAGGTCGTTGGGGTTTGCGAGGCTGATCATGCAAGGGGTCAACTAGATCGAGCCCTAACTCATACCCTAACTGCGTTGGGGACATGCAAAGAAAACAGAGAAA
The DNA here is from genome assembly GCA_034641835.2 of Pinus albicaulis. Taxonomy (NCBI): domain Eukaryota; kingdom Viridiplantae; phylum Streptophyta; class Pinopsida; order Pinales; family Pinaceae; genus Pinus; species Pinus albicaulis. Next base: position 80,903,267 of record CM076576.1, read on the forward strand.
GAGCAGACCTAATCTAATACCATTGATTCATATTTATGCAGGAACGAAATAAAATATATAAATAGACATAAACAGAGAGATGAAGTGAAAACAATACTTCATTTTATTTAAATCAAATGACTGAAATATGCTTACAGACATAATGGAAATAAAAATAGCTAGGGTACTGGTAGCGTATCTCTGAGAAGATATGTGGCGGCTATAGACCTTTGAAATTTGTTACAATGAGGCTCAAGGCCCTATTTATTATTTAGAAACAATGGAGAACTCTAAACATCAGAAAACCTAACCGTAGGAGATGAAGCGCCCAAAACTATAAGCCCCGTTTGGGTAAATTGGTGTTTCAACTTCCGGGGGATGTAACTTCAACATACGATATTCATTTGATGCATATCATACCTCGTTATAAATATCTATCTGAGGAGTACAACTTTCGATGTGATCAACATTGGTCCATGTCCCCATGTTGCTCCCGGTTTTCCCAAAAAGTGTCATTTACGACCTCAAAATGGCTCTGGAAGTTCAGGACCTGAAAAACTCCTAAAAATAGTAATTTGTGTTGCAACTTAAAAACTGAATGAACTAATGGTGGGGGTTCAAATGGAATAGGTGGGTGGCCACAATATCCAACTAGATCATTAAGGCCCCAAAATGGCTCCGGGAGTTCATGACCCGAAAACTTGCTAAAAATAGTAAGTTGTGATGAATGTGAAAAGCTACAAGAATTGATGGTGCAGATCTAAATGGAATAGGTGGGTGGCCACTGATATCCACCTAGATCATTCGTCCCTCCTTAGGAAGCAATGGTCCCCATTGCGTTGAGATCCTCCATGAGATGAGGCAAATTTTGTTGAACTGTGTATTAGATTTGTCCGACATGTCATGGACCTGCTGGCGGACATGCTGGATGAATTTAGTAATTTTCATTTCTTTATCAGCCTCATATGGGACATGTGTGGATTTTGTATGTGTATTTGTAGGAGGTATGGCAACATCAGATGGTGGTGCGTGGGGGATCAGATCAATGGAGTGATTGTCCTGACATTGTAGAGGAACCTATGTGAGTGAGGAGAAAATGTCCTCATATTCCTCCATGACTTTCCCATCTGCTGCAGTCATGTAGGGGAGCCCTACTTCAAGGTTGTGGCCACAATATTATTCTTTCCCTCTGAGCAAGTTGTAAGGAAAATAAATTTTTTGGTTTGGGAAACAATCTTACTATGTTGTTTTGCAGAAGTTAAAGAGATGACAGGAGGTGGTACTACCTCCAGTATCCTCTACAAGTTATTTCCCAAAGTAATAATAACAGCACGAGGCCTACACTCATACACAACATGTCGCCTCCAAAATTATGTTTGGCCCAATAATACATCAGCTACATCAAGAGGAGCAACATCACACAATACCTCATCCGTGAATGGCTTGATGCTGTACGGAAGGCGACACTATTGGAAGATGTTGATATCTCTCCTTGGGTGAAGCCACCCGATGCTATATTTTTGCGTGTGTGCTATGGTTTGTAGGCCGAGCTACTTCATAACCTCTGCTGAAATGAGGTTGTTTTGGCTTCTTCTATCAAAATTGAATTGTAGTGGAGAACCCTTCACCCACATCTGCGAATGGAAGAGGCACTCCCCCTCCTCTGGATCCTCGGGATCCTCCCTCTAGATCTGGGTGGTGGCAACAATGTCATTGGGATTCGCATCTATGATTTTCTTCCCTTTGTCATTTCCTTTGTCTGGTTCTGACTCAGGATCATAAAATGCATTTGATTCAGGTGCCTTTAATTCGGCCACCAACGACTTTTTGGCCCAACACTCATTTGTGCTATGAGTGGGGATGTTATGAAATTCACACCACTTCCTCGTGTCCTTATTTGGATTTGGGGTGTTTTTCTAAGTTGCTCCACTTTGGCCTTTCCCCTTGTTCTGTGATTTAGGGGCACCTTTCCCTGGCTTCGGATTCACAAATCCAAAGTCTTGCTTCTTCTGCTTAAATTTATGCTCAATCTTGGTGGCATAGCGATATTCCGTGCCAAGCGATGTAATATCAAGCAACTCCAATTCCTCCTGAATGTGTTTGTGCAGACAGTCGCGTTACTTGAGCACCAAATGTCTCTCTGAATCTTTAATACCCAACTTTGTGCACAGGGTATGGAACAAATTCATCAGTTCGTGCACATCTTGATCCCTTTGCTGCCGTAGCATGGTACATTGGATATATTTGTCCTCATAGCTCCCCACAGTGTAATATTGTTCCTTGATTTCCTCTCAAAATGAATTCCAAGTGGGTGTGGCCGAGAACAGAGAGGGTTCCCTTTTGTCCTCTTGCTCACAGTAGGTTTCCCACCAGTCTTTGACATGGGGAGCGACTTTGAGGAGTGCAAAAATAATCTTTTCTCAGTCGGAGAAATCATGGAATGAGAAATGCCCTTCCAACAAATTTAACCATCTATCTACAGTGTCTGCATCTATCTATCCTTCAAATAGAGGAATGTGAAAGTTTACCTATACCTTGAAGGGAGTGGTGTCTCCAGAGTGGTTTTTGGATGCAGATGCATTGTAGGTGGGAAGTTGTTGAAAGATCTGAGCAAAGTTATCAATCATCGCATTCCTTTGTTTCTCAAGGGCCTTCCCGAGAAATATTTTGATAGGATCTCTTGCTCCCTCGTCTTTTTTTTCTTCCTCCATGGGAGGTCGTCATGGTTTGCGAGGCTAATCTTGCAAGGGTTCAACTAGATTGAGCCCTAACTCCTTAAACGTTGATCGCGTTGGGGACATGCAAAGAAAACAGAGAAAGAGCATACCTGCTCTAATACCACTGATCTGGATTTATGTAGGAATGCAATAAAATGTATAAATATACGTAAACACAGAGATGCAGTGGAAAAAATACTTCATTTTATTTAAATCAAATAACTAAAATATGCTTACAGACATAATGGAAATAAAAATAGCTAGGGTGCTGGTAGCGTATCACTGAGAAGAGATGTGGTGGCTAAAAACCTCTGAACTGTGTTACAATGAGGGTTGAGGGCCTATTTATTATTGAGAAATAATGGATAACTCTAGACTTCCAAAAACCTAACCCTAGGAGATGAAGCGCCCAATACTATGGGCCCTGTTTGGGTAAATTGGTGTTTCAACTTCCCGAGGACGCAAATTCGGCATACGATCTTTGTTTCATGCATGTCATACCTCATTATAAATATCTATCTGAAAAGTACAACTTTTAATGTGAGCAACATTGGTCCAGGGACCCATTTTGCTCCCGATTTTCCAAAAAAAATGTCGTATAGGGCCTCAATATGGCTCTAGAAATTCAGGACCCGAAAAAATGCTAAAAATAGTAAGTTGTATTGCAACTTAAAAATTGAACAAAATTATGGTGGGGGTTCAAATGGAATAGGTGGGTGGCCACCAATATCCACCTAAATCATTAAGGCCCTAAAACGGCTCCGGGAGTGCAGGACTCAAAAATATGCTAAAAATAGTAAGTTGTGATGAATGTGAAAAGCTGCAAGAATTGATGGTGTAGGTATAAATGGAATAGGTAGGTGGCCACCGATATCCACCTGGATCATTCCTCCCTCCTTAGGAAGCAATGGTCCCCATTACATTGAGATTCTCCATGAGATGAGGCAAATTTTCTTGAACTGGGTATTAGATTTGTAGAGATGTCATGGACCTGTGGGCAAAAATGATGGATGTGTTTAGTAATTTTCTTTTCTTTATCAACCTGAGACGGTACATGTGTGGATTCTTTATGTGTAGTTTCAGGAGGTATGGCAACATTAGGCGGTGGTGCATTGAGGGTCAGATCAATGGAGTGCTAGTCCTGACAGTGTAAAGGAACCTCTGTGAGCGAGGAAAAATGTCCTCATATTCCTCCATGAATTTTTCCATCTGTTGCAGTCGTGCAGGGGAGCCCTGTTTCAAGGTTGTGGCCACAATATTCTTCTTTCCCTGTGAATGAGTTGTAAGGAAAATAAATTTCTTGGATTGAGAAACAATCTTCCTATGTTTTTTTGCAGTAGTCAAAGAGATGACAGTAGGTGGTACTACCTCCAGTATCCTGTAAAATTTATTTCCCAAAGTAATAATAATAGCACGAGGCCTAGACTCATACATAACATGTCGCCTCCACAAGTATGGTTGGCCCAATAATACATCAGCTACATCAAGAGGAGCAACATCACATAATACCTCATCCATGAATTGATTGATGTTGTACGGAAGGCAAAACTGTTCGTGGATGCGAATATCTCTCCCTAGGTGAAGCCACCCGATGGTATATGACTGCAGGTGTGCTATGGTTGGTAGGCCAAGCCGCTTTATGACCTTTGCTGAAATGAGGTTCTTTGGATTCCACTGTCGATAAGGAATTGCAGTGGAGAACCCTTCACCCAAATCTACGAATGGAAGAGGCGCTCCCCCTCCTCTGGATCCTCAAGATCCTCCCTCTGGATCTGGGTGGTGGAAACAATGGCACTAGGATCTGCATTAATGATTTGTTTCCCTTTGTCATTGCCTTCGTCTGGTTCTGACTAAGGATCAGAAAATTCATATGATTTGGGTGCTTTTAGTTCAGCCACAAACGACTGTTTGGCCCGACACTCATTTGTGCTATGAGTGGGGCTGTTATGAAATACACACCACTTCCCTGTGTCCTTCTTTGGATTTGGGGTGTTGTTCTGAGTCACCCCACTTTGGCCTTGCCCCTTGTTCTTCAGTTAGATGGCACCTTTCTCTGGCTTTGGATTCACAGATCCAAAGTCTCGCTTCTTCTACTTAAATTTATGCTCGATCTTGGAGGCATAGCGATATGTCGTGGCAAGCGATGTAATTTCGAGGAACTCCATTTCCTCCTGAATGTGTTTGTGCAAACAGCTGCGGTACTTGAGCACCAAATGTCTCTCTGAATATTTAGTACCCAAATTTGTGCATAGGGTATGGAACAAATTCGCCAGTTCATGCACTTCTTGATCACTTTACTGCCACTGCATGGTCCATTGGATGTATTTGTCCTCATAGCTCCCCATGGGGTAATATATTTCCTTGATGACGTCTCGGAACAAATCCCAAGTGGGTGTGGCCGAGAACAGAGAGGGTTCCCCTTCATCCTCTTGCTCACAGTAGGTTTCCCACCAGTCTTTGACATGGGGAGCGACTTTGAGGAGTGCAAAAATAATCTTTCCTAGGTCAGAGAAATCATGGACCGAGAAATCAACTAGATCAAGCCCTAACTCCTTATACCCTAACCGCGTTGGGGACATGAAAATAAAATAAAGAAAGAGCAGACCTGCTCTGATATCACTGATCTAGATTTATGCAAGAACGTAATGACATACAGAAATAGACATAAAAACAGAGATGCAGTAGAAACAATACTTCATTTTTTAAAATCAAATGACGAAATTATGCTTACAGACATAATGGAAATAAAAATAGCTAGGGTGCTGGTAGCGTATCTCTGAGAAGATATGTGGGGGATAAAAACCTCTGAAATGTGTTACAATGAGGCTCGAGGGCCTATTTATTATTGAGAAATAATGGAAAACTCTAAAAATCCAAAAACCTAACCCTAGAAGATGAAGCGCCCAAAACTATGGGCCCCGTTTGGGTAAATTGGTGTTTCAACTTCTCAGGGACGTAACATCAGCATACGATCTCCATTTTATGGGTATCATACCTCTTTAAAAATATCTATCTGATGGGTACAACTTTCGATGTCAGCGACATCGGTCCATGGACGAATGTTGCTCCAATTGTTCCCAAAAAACATTGTTTAGGGCCTCAAAACGACTCCGGAAGTTCAAGACCCAAAAAAATGATAAAAATAGTAAGCTGTGTTGCAACTTAAAAACTGAACGAACTGATGGTGGGGGTTCAAATGGAATAGGTGGGTGGCCACCAATATCCATCTAGATCATTAAGGCCCCAAAACGGCTCGAGGAGTGCAGGACCCGAAAACCTGCTAAAAATAGTAAGTTGTGATGAATGTGAAAAGATGCAAGAATTAATGGTGCAGGTCGAAATGGAATAGGTGGGTGGCCACCAATTTCCACTTGGATCATTACTCCCTCCTTAGGAAGCAATTTTCCCTATTGCATTGAGATCCTCCATGAGATGAGGCAAATTTTGTTGAACTGGGTATTAGAATTGTTGGAGATGTCATGGACCTGCGGGAAGACATGCTAGATGCGTTTAGTAATTTTAGTTTCATTATCAGCCTCACACAGTACATGTGTGGATTCCGTATGTGAAGTTGCAGGAGGTATGGAAACATCAGGCGACGGTGCGTCGGGTGTCAGATCAATGGAGTGCTTGTCCTAAAAGTGTAGAGGAACCTTCGTGAGTGAGGAGAAAATGTCCTTGTATTCCTCCATGAATTTTTATATCTACTGTAGTCATGTAGGGGAGCCTTGTTTCGAGGTTGTGGCCACAATATTCTTCTTTCCCTGTGAGCGAGTTGTAATGAAAATAAATTTCCTGGTTTGGGAAACAATCTTACTGCATTGTTTTGCAGTAGTAAAAGAGATGAAAGGAGGTGGTACTACCTCTAGTATCCTATACAAGTTATTTCCCAAAGTAATGATTACTGCTTGAGGCCTAGACTCATACACAACATTTCGCCTCCACAAGTATGGTTGGCCCAATAATACATTAGATACATCAAGAGGCGTAACATCACATAATACCTCATCCGTGAATGGCTTGATGTAGTATGAAAGGTGACACTATTAGTGGATGTGGATATCTCTCCCAAGGTGAAGCCCCACGATGGTATACGACTACGGGTGATGCTATGGTTGGTAGGCCGAGCCGCTTCACGACCTCTGCTGAAATGAGGTTCTTTTGGCTTCCGCTATCGACAAGGAATTGCAGTGGAGAACCCTTCACCCACATATGTGAATGGAAGAGGCACCCCCCCTCCTCTGTATCCTCAGGATCCTCCCTCTGGATCTAGGTAGTGGAAAAAATGGCACTGGGATCCACATCAATGATTTTCTTCCCTTTTTCATTGGCTTTTTCTAGTTCTGACTCAGGATCAGAAAATACATCTGCTTCGAGTGCCTTTAGTTCGGCCACCAATGACTGTTTGCCCTGACACTCGTTTGTGCTATGAGTGGGGCTGTTATGAAATTCACACCACTTCCCCATGTCCTTGTTTGGATTTGGGGTGTTGTTCTAAGTTGCCGCACTTTGGCCTTTCCCCTTGTTCTACAGTTCGGGGGCACCTTTCCCTGACTTCGGATTAACAGATCCAAAGTCTTGCTTCGTTTACTTAAATTTATGCTCGATCTTGGTGGCATAGCGATATGCCATGCCAAGTGATGTAATATCGAGGAACTCCATTTCCTCCTGAATGTGTTTGTGTAGACAGCCATGGCACTTCAGCACCAAATGTATTTCTGAATCTTTAATACCCAACTTTGTGCATAGGGTATGGAACAAATTCGGTAGTTCGTGCACATCTTGATCACCTTGTTGCCGTAGCATGATCCATTGGACGTATTTGTCCTCATAGCTCCCCACTGGGTAATATTGTTCCTTGATGCTATCTGAGAATGAATTCCAAGTGGGTGTGGCCGAGAACAGAGAGGGTTCCCCTTAATCCTCTTGCTCACAGTAGGTTTCCCACCAGTCTTTGACATGGGGAGCGGCTTTGAGGAGTGAAAAAATAATCTTTTCTTGGTTGGAGAAATCGTGGACCAAGAAATACCCTTCCAACAAATTTAACCATCTATCTATGGTGTCTACATCTATCTAGCCTTCAAATACATGAATGTCAAATTTTACCAATACGTTGAAGGGAGTGGCACCCCCAGAGTGGTTTTTGGATGTAGATGCGTCGTAGGTGGGCAGTCGTTGAAGGATCTAAGAAAAATTATCCATCATCACATTCCTTTTTTTCTGGAGGTCCTCCTCGAGCAATATTTTGATAGGATCTCCTGCTCCCTCGTAATTATTTTCTTCTGCCATGGGAGGTCATCGTGGTTTGCGAGGCTGATCTTGCAAGGGTTCAATCAGATCGAGCCCTAACTCCTTATAGCTTGACCACGTTGGGGACATGCAAAGAAAACAGAGAAAGAGAAGACCCACTCTGATACCGTTGATCTGGATTTATGCAGGAACGCAATAAAATAAAAAAATAAACATACAACGAAAACAATAATTCATTTTATTTAAATCAAATGACTGAAATATGCTTACAGACAATGGAAATAAAAATAGCTAGGGTGTTGGTAGTGTATCTCTGAGAAGAGATGTGGTGGCTACAAACCTCTAAACTGTGTTACAATGAGGCTTGAGGGCCTATTTATTATTAAGAAACAATGGAGAACTCTAAACGTCCAAAAATCTAACACTAGGAGATGAAGCGTCGAAAACTATGGGCCCCATTTGGGTAAATTGGTGTTTCAACTTCCCTGGGACATAACTTCGGCATACGATCTCCAGTTGATGCGTATCATACCTCATTTGAAATATCTATCTGAGGAGTAAAAATTTTGATGTGAGCAACATTGGTCTATATACCCATGTTGCTCTCAGGTTTCCCAAAAACCGTCGTTTAGGGCCTCAAAATGGCTCTGGAAGTTCAGGACCTAAAAAATTGGTAAAAATAGTAAGTTGTGTTGCAACTTAAAAACTGAACGAACTCATGGTGAGGGTTCAAATGGAATAGGTGGGTCGCCACCAATATCCACCTAGATCATTAAGGCCCCAAAATGGCTTCGGGAGTGTAGAACCCGAAAACCTGCTAAAAATAGTAAGTTGTGATGAATATGAAAACCTGCAAGAATTGATGGTGCAGGTCCAAATGGAATAGGTGGGTGGCTACCAATATCCACCTAGATCACTTCAGGAGAACATAAAACTTATCAGATACCCTCTGGGGAGAAGCATTATTACCTTACGAGGTCGGATCAAAGGCTCGAACAAGTAGTTCTCGTTGGGTTGCTATTCTTCTGTGGTCAAAGATCGAAATATATGCACATTCTTTATTCATATCCTTGACTATGTTGTAGTCAAGTGTAACAAGCATTGCTAAAGTGTCTAGAGGAAATATGTACAACTAAGAAGAAATATGTACAACTACCCAAACCGCTGTAGTCCCTGCTAAAGAGGAGGGCCCTTCTTCCCTAGCAGGGTGTAGGAAGAGATAGAAACTTAATGGAAATTAAACTAGACAACGCATGTAACAATAACGCAATATTTCTGTATTATGATAATTGAAAGTTACATAATCAAGATGATGATATCCTTTGATTTTTTTCCTTTAAATATACAAGCTACAAAAGGGAAATTTCCAACCAACTGATTACAAAAGCTAAGAAATCTTTCCACCATGATTCAACTGTAACAAGTCGAATCTAATTATTGCAATTGAGGAAATTTAGAAAACAACCACAATGAAAAATATGCGAATATGTCCTTTAAATAACCTTGTGTTTCTCCCAATGAAGACCGAATTTTGGAAAACTAATCATGGACAAACTAATTTGGTATGTTCTGCACAAAACCCATGTCTCAGATTTTCAATATTCGTCTTCCTGTGCCTTAAATGTCCAACGCAAAATTGTCACTTGCTATTCCAGCGAGTTTCTGAGTTGGAATATTTAATTTTGAATTGAAGGTCGGATTTACAATCTGGAAGAGATGTTGGAGGCTAAAACTGTGAGTTATAACAAATTCATTAATAAAACATCATTTACAAAATAATTCATAATAATATTCAATTTATTGAAAATAAAGGAGAATAAATATTACTTATCTGTAAGAGCATAAATAATTATGAAATGGGATTAAATGATAAAATACGATAAAATAATGGTAGGAATGGATGAAATATATGTTAAGAGATGGTAATAAGAATGAAAACTTAGTGTCCCAACATCTCCCCCAACCTGAACATGTTGCATGTCCTCATGCAACCGAATGCCTTTGTATAAACCAAGTTGTAGTACAATAATCAAAATTTCACCCCAACGCATGATATTGATGTAAGAGAATGATTCTTCCTCAAATGCTTCCTTAAAAAAAATTTCATATTTAATTTCAACCATATGTATATGAAGTTGCAAGAAAGTATGATACAAGTAAAAACAAACTTCATTACAAACCATATTTTTGTAAGAAAATTTATACTATATCAATGCTTCTCCAATTATAAAATCAAATCAATGAAATGAACGGATTTCAATATGTCAGAAAAATTTTTGCAGGTAACAATGCATGTTTTTTTTTTGGAATTTACAAATTGGCTTAGCTTGAAAATTTTTTGGGTTAATGATACCTCTTTGTTGTCCAAAAATCACAAGAATCCAATTGATAGTTTTAAGGATATACACAAATTGATTTTGGGATTGTATACCTTAAATCAAGAATACTTGAGAAATCATTCATCATGCATAACAACCCTTCCCCCAAACTGGAGAATTAGCATGCCCTCATGCTACACTAGAAAAAAAATCGAGGTGGTTGCTACAATGATGGCTGAAATATTTGTCTGGTATATAACAACATGGAATAAAGGATATTTTGAGAATGAATAAGGAGATCGATGGATGATAAAGAATATTAATGGCATGTTCATGATAGTTAAAGTAACACTCCCCCAAACTGAAAGATTTGTGTCTCTGAAAAATGGGAAGTGGTAAAGAAGGGAAATAATGGTTTAAAAATATAAGTGAATAATTCTCAATGGTTTTTCATGACATTCTCCTAAACTTTTAATAAATAAAAACCTTATTCTATTTTACCTCAAGTTTTAACTCCATAAAAATGTGGAATGGCATGTATAGATTGGTATTTATTGAAACTGATGTAAGCTGAGTAGATGCTGAAAGTAATGCGCAAGGTGGAAGCATTGAAAGATGAAAAAAGTAATTAGAAAGTGTAGCACAGTTTCCTTCCACCAACCTGATTAGTTTCCTTTAAAACATCTCATGAGTATCCTTAATTAGTAATTCATCACCTCAATTACCTCATTACATATAAAAGTGACATAATCATATTGTGAATGGCATTGGATAATAATGGATAAGAAAGGAAAAGATGCATTCCATATACCCATAAGCTTTGGTTGTTATGAGCACAAAAATTATGAGAATTAGTTATCTCAATCTTCGCTTCTCAAGGTCTATCCAATTACCTGGGATTAAAAATCAGAATTAGGCCGCTTTATTCCACCTCAAAATAGTAGTGGTGTTATTAAGCTATGAATAAATGGTGACTGATTGGGCAAAACAACTACCTTTGGTTAAAGATATGATACTTGTAGAATAAAGGAATGATGGATTAGATGATACAAAATGTCAAATATCAAATATCCTAAAATTTTCATCCCCGATATGTAAAGTAATTATTTATAACTCAATAAATATATATAAACCATCATCTAAGAACTGATTAAATATTAACCCATGAACCATGAGTTCTGGAAAACCTTGTATATGCAACAACTAGATTTATCGTAAATTGGATTTGAGAAAACAAGGTAACCAAGTAGATTATAGTATTAAATTAACTTATGTACCATAAGCATAGCCACTGCTGCCAGCATGCATCCATAGCCTTGACAGGGATGCCTTTTTAATCCATTGAGATGCCAGTGTCTCATCTATTAGAAATAAGTACATAGTTACAAAAAATTCTTTCAATTTACTTAGATGTCAACTAAAAATCATTGTTCTGACATGGTAATTAGTTAATAACAATGGCATTCATAGGAGCTAACAAAAGTGAAAAACTCAGCTCATGATGAGACCTCTTGTCATTCAGTTTTATGACTGAAGGCCATTACTGTGGCTTGGTGACCAGCAATGGTAACGTCACTTTATTGGGACCTATAATCATGGTAGGTTGGCCGGTGATGAGACCTCCTATCCTCTAGTTGACTATTTATGTTTAAAATTCAACTATGTTTATTGTTAATCAATAAAAAATTACTTAATAGATGGGGTGGCAGGTCAGCTCCTTAAGAGCTAGGGATGGCATAAAAAGTTGTATGGTAACTATTTTCAACTTTGATAGTTTTTCTTCTCAAAAACTAATATCCTTCAAATGAATTTTGATAAATATATTTTTCATTGTTGAGATTGGGGTTGATGAATAGTTTATTAGAGAATGGCAGAAATATTTAAATACAATTCTGTGGTCATCATGATAAATTTTACAAGATCAGGGACTTGACCAATTAGGAAAGTTGAAAGTTGGCATGATGAAATCATCTTTTCATAATTTTTCCTTAAAAATAAGATTATGTTTATAGATAAAAAAAGATAAATTGACTACCCAATCATTATTTCAAAGAGGGCCTAAACCATTAAAAATATTTCCCATTCACTAAAGAGAAACAAATCAGAAAGACCTTCATATGTTGAGTTCAACGTGAAAATTGGCCAACAAAAATAGTTGTGATTGTGGTAACAACAACCATGACTTAGGTAATAACAAGGAAAGTGGAAAAAGAACAATGTTAGGAAGGTGACATGAAGGAGGAATAGTCACTATACAAAATAATGAGGAATTAAGAGTGAATCATTCCCGACAAGACTTACCATAATAATCATCCTTATTACTAAATAGGAGACCTCCCCCCAACTAAAGTATGTTTGTCATCAAACATAAGTAAAATACCAATTAAATCCACAGAGTCAGTCAAGGACGTACCTGGAAACTTCCCTTGGTGGAGTAACAACACTAGAGGAGTAACAACACCAGTACTTAGAAAAATATCACCATGGAGTAACATCAACAGATAAGTAACATCATCAGAGTAGTAACATTACCAGACACTTAGAAAAGTTCCTGGAGTAACAACATCGGAGGAGTAACAACACTAGTTTCTTAGAAGTTTTTTTGGAGTAACAACACCATAGGAGTAACAGCACCAAAGGAGTAACAACAGTAATGGTGTAACATTGGTGACAAAGTAACAATAGTGATGGTGTAATAACAGCGACGGAGTAACAGCAGTGATAGAGTCACAACACTGATGGAGTAACAACACTAATGAAGTAACAACACTAATGGTGTAACAACAGTGACAGAGTCACAACAGTAATGGAGCAACAACACTGGCGGTGTAAGAGAAGTGACGGAGTAACAAAACTAATGGTGTAACAGTAGCGATGTAGTCACAACAGTAATGGAGTAACATCACCGACGGTGTAACAATAGTGACGGAGTTACAACAACGATAGAGTTATAACATTGATGGAGTGACAACATCCAACACTTATAAATTTTTTCCGAAGTAACAACATCATGAAACTTAAGAACTTGCTTCTTTTATTTTGAGAAAAAAACAAAAATGTGACCTTGAAGTAAACAATACCTGAAGCATAAAAACATAAGAGAAATTAGAAAATAAATGACTCTTTATTGAAAACCAATAAATAAATAAATAACTTAAGTTACAATGGTTATGATTTTTTTTGTAGCAATGTTGTTTGTAAATGGGGAATGAATGGAAAATTGTTTCTTCAGAAATGACTTGGATCTTCAAATAGAAATAAATTCCTCATTTCTCATGTTATAAATCTGTTAATTGATGAAAAATATTCATGTTTTTTTCTCCGTGTAGGAAATGTCTTTGAAAATTTTCTTAATTCATTATCATTGTCTTCAACAATCACTTGTTCATAAATTGAACTCAATTATTCTCTGATAGGACCTGCAAAAGAAAAAAAAGAGCATATACTTGCAATAAAACATAAAATCACAGAAGAAGAGAGATCTGCAGGCTCTCCCAATTCAAGACATATGCAAAAAAAATAACAAGTAGTTACTCTGTAAAACAAATCCACGGGAATATAAACAAAGAAAAATTAATTTATTACCCGTGGTAGAGTGGTGGCCAACTATACTAACCAACAGTGTTTCAATCATAAATTCTTTGTTTTTCGTCCAATTTGAGTTATTCCAAAGCCAAATAAAATTGAATTCAGAGAGATGTATCCAGTAGAAACAGGTTTTAAAGATTCCATGCAATGGTATGTTAAATTTTCTTAGAACAACCTATATAATAGAGTCATTTTTTATTTTCCAGCTGAGACCAACAGTTGATATTTTAAGCATAACATTTTCATTTGATGACGGATTGAACTGATTCAAATTGGATATTTAATTATATTCATGTAGCTATCCCCAATAATAACATGTTTTTAATGAAAGAAGAATTGATGGGCCAAATACACTAGTGAATATCTGGGAAAACAGAGTTTCAAAAGTGCTTATTTACGAAAAATAGTCAGTATTATGGTCATAAATTTATCATAAAATATCAAAATAAAGTGATTCAAATTGTGTTTTAAACTAGATTCATAGGGGAATATCCCATAGAAATATGTTTCCGAAATCTACTCATTTAGGCCTCTAAAAGCGGACTGTCCCAACTTTGTTCCTAAGTTGCCTACTAGACATCCTGTCATTGTTTTGGTCATAAATTTTTCGTTTCAAATCAAAGTAGAGTGATTCAAATTGGGTTAGAAAGTAGAGATAAAGGGCTACATATGATAAAATCAAGTCTTGTTAATATTCCCATTTGGTACCTCAAAACATGACTATCCTGATTTTATTTCCAGAATTTTCATCAAGCCCGCAAGCCATAAGATATGATAATCAAGGAATTTTCCAAGAAGGTGATAAAAATGAATATGAGTGTTCGTATAAATTTAATTTTCCAATATAATACATATACATACATAAATAAATTCGAATATTGATCATCGATTTCAATTTTCACAGTGCGTTGCAACAAAAACAACTATTTTTACATATAAAGAAATTTATTTATTTATGTCTTCATTTATTATATTTTCTACACTACGCTATTCTATCTTGAAAAAAAAAATATACTTACGTATAAGAGTACCTCCAATGAAGAAATTTTTGAAATAATTCTTCAAGTATGCACATACCCATAATTGAAAGATGTTTGTTAATAAGGACTAGGGTATGAGAGGCCAACTCCCCTATTAAGGATGGTACCAAGAATTGCTGAAGTATGGAGTGATGTTGCGAGAAAACAACAAAGTGAAACCACTTCAATATAGACTTGATTTCCCATAGTTTTTATATTGTGAATTTATTCAATTGGATTCCAGATTGTGTTGATGCTTTGTTCCTTGACCTCATCCCATGAATTTTGGGGGCTTTCCTGTAGTTAGCTAGAGTGGGGGCTGTTTGTGGATTTTTCTATCGTCTTAATGGCACACATGGACCCTATGTGTATCAATCCATCCTACAAGTGCTTCAATTCCTACAGTGGTGAGCCCGCCAATGTATGTTAGAGCGATGCAAAGGTTCTTACCTCTCATCTTACCGCCCAAAAATTGTATAGTTGAAGACACACTAAAGAAAAAACCCAAAAATTCACACTTCTAAGTGTCCCAACGAGACATTGGTGAGCTTGCCCAGGTATGTTAGAGTAATGCGCAGATTATTACCTCTCATCTTACCATCCAGGAATTGTGTCACTAGAGACACACTAAAAAAACACACAGAAATTGCACCTCTAAGTGCCCCAATGTAGCATTGGTGAGCCTGCTTAGGTATGTTAGATCGATGCACAAGTTCTTACCTCTTGTCTTACCGCCCAAAAATTGTAGATTGGGTACACTCTATCATCTAACTAACAACTCTGGTTGATTGGATCGTCACTGCTATCCCCGATAATGGCACCAAAATGTTGGATTGTATTAATCACTGTTAAATGATTAAGACGATACACATAAATTATCAATCCAGGTACATATTTTATTTCAATTACAGTCACACTATCTCTATAGATACATCAAACTAGAAGCAAATAAAATTAAAGAGAAATCGTTGCTAAATCAAATGCTGAAATAAATCACTCGTGCATAAATAAAAACAATCTACAGGAATGTAATCAAGCCTCAATTAACTGTACCTATCGTGCCACACAATAATTACACCAGCTAGTATTTCTAATTACATTTGTGTAAAAAAATAATAATATTGAAATTGAAGTATATCTACTCACATCTAGAACAACAACAACAACACTTCCCCATTAGGATTGAAATGTCAACCATTGTTTGATCACACTGTGGGTAATCCAAAGATCTCTTCATTAGAAAACACTTCCACCAATACGTAAAGCAAAGAAGAAATATGTAAAACTACCTTAACTGTTGTAGTCCCTGCAAAAGAGGAAGGCCCTTCCTCCCTAGCAGGGCACATGATGAGATAGAAACTAAATAGAAATTAAAGTAAACAATGCATGTAACAACAACACAATATTTTTGTATTATGATGATTGAAAGTTACAAAGTCAAGATGATGATCTCCTCCGATTTGTGTCCTTTAAATATACAAGCTACAAAAGGGAAATTTCCAACCAACTGATTACAAAATCTAAGAGATCTTTCCACCATGATTCAGTTGTAACAAGTCGAATCTGATTATTGGAATTGAGGAAGTTTAGAAAATGACCACAACAACAAATATGCGAATATGTCCTTCGAACAACCTTTTGTTTCTCCCAACGAAGACCGAATTTTGGAAAAATTCTCAATAAAAAAATAATCTGGTCTATTCTGCACAAAACCCATGTCTCAGATTTTCAATATTCTTCTTCGTCTTCCTAAAATGTCAAACGCAAAACTATCACTTTTTATTCCAACGAATTTCTAGGTTGAAATATTGAATTTTGAACTGAAGATTGATTTTCAATATGAAAGAGATCTTGGAGGCTAAAATCGTGAGTTATAAAAAAATCATTAATCATTTACAGAATAATTCATAATAATATTCAATTTATTAAAAATAAAGGATAATAAATATTACTTATCCATAAGAGCATAAATAATTATGAAATGGGATTATATGATAAATAATGTGATAACAGAATGGTAGGAATGGATGAAATATATGTTAAGAAATGGTAATAAGAATGAAAATTTAGTGGCCCAACAGGAGTCCTTTAGGAGTTTCAAACACCTTCGAATGATTGTCCAATAATTTTTGGAGATATGGAGAAATAGATGATTTTGATGTTTGAACCTATAGTGAGCATAATTTCACAATTATGCCTCATTTTTATTTCTTCAGAAGATTTTTCATTACATTAGAGCTGATTATCTTTCCCGTATTCCATGTGATACCCCATAATTCAACTTCCTTTCCTTCCTAAAATAAAATCAGAACATTTCTTGAAAATTTACCATCCCCAAAGATTGTAACCATTGTATTCCTAGCACAACATCAACACCACCCATTGGAATGTAGAGAATTGGAATTTTCAATACATATTCCCCCATGGTTAGCTTGATATTATGCCACTTTCCAAAGAAATTTATAGTTCCTCCATTTGAAACCATCACTTGACACTCTGGTGTTAGGTATAGGAAGTAATTCAATTCCTTGGATACCTTACAATGAATAAAATTGTAGGTGATACCTGAATCAATTAGCACTATTACATTTTTCTTCTTGATATGTCCTTCCATCTTGAGAGTTTGAGGAGTGGAAATTCCTACCAATGCATTACATAATGTAGTCAGATTCATTTCAACTTCCTCTATGGTTGGTCATTGGTTTATATCCTCTTCTTTTGAATTTTATTGTTCCTTTTCTTCCTCCTTTTCACAATCTATTTAAAATAACTTATTCTCAGCACACTTATGACCTTTAATGTATTTTCTATCACAACTATAGAAAATCCCTTTTGTTCCTTTTTCTTCCAATTGTTGTGGTGTCAACCTTGTAGGATGTGGAAGTATAGGAGCAACAACACTTCCATATTTATAGTTATGAGTGGTAGTCTTCCTTCTTGCCATAATTTTTCGTTTAATTTTTCTTGCCAACCTTAATTCCTTCTCCAATGAATTAGGTTCCCAAAGGTGAACATCATGTTCGATGTTATCCTTTAAATTCCCTATGAAGACATCAATCCTGTGCTCCTCTAGAATATCCTTTACCCTTATATTCATTTTTTCGAAGTCCTCAATGTGCTCCACCATTGAACCATTTTGTTTGAGATTTATCAATTGGCTAAAGAAGGTGTTGCTCTTTGTATCATCATAATGTGCTATCATTTCCTCCATAAAAATTGACCAAGTGATAATTTTTTTATGAGATCAAATCCATCGATATCATACAAATGTATTGGGTTCTAAATATAAAGTTGCAATGTGTACCTTTTGTGTGTTTTTCACATTATGGAGATCATTGAAGTATTGCTCCATCTCTAGTATCCATGTTATGGGATCCTTGCCATCAAACTTCCCCATAACGATCTTTGGAATATGGTGGGCCTTCAATCCAACATTAGAGTCCATGAAATCATGATTAACATTTGTTTTGTTCTCATCACGAGTTTCCTCTACTAGATTTTCACCATTAGGAATAATTTCTTGTAGCAACTTTGTCAAACCTTCCTTCAAACCTTCCATGTATGCTTTTATATCATTCTTCACGTCTTCCATGTTTCCTTTTAGTTTTCTTCTATACCATCGATCTTAAATTCCATGACATCCATCTTAGCTTCCATTCCATTCTTCAAACCATCCTTATTAGCTTCCACATATTTCTTCAAAAAATCCATCTTAGCTTCCATGCCTTTCTTCAAACCATTCATCTTAGCTTCCATTTCATTTTTGGTTACTTTTTGTGAGAGCGAAATTTGTTGCACTTGGTCTCATAATTTTTATATATCATATTGAACTTCTTCCTCTTCATGCATCATAGCAGAGCTTTATGAGGGCTTAATGGGTGTGGAATTATTTTTGGGAGGAATTATAGAACTCAATACTGATATCTATGCTTCAATATTCCCTTGGAATCACTTCAAACTGATTTTTCAAACAAAATCTATGCAATTGTTTGTTTTTAAATACACACATTTTTCTTGCTTTTAGGAGCTCAACCTTGAAATAGTTGTAACTATGTCATTTCGTATCTCCAAGATCTTAACTTCATTCATGCCTTATCCCTATAAGTCTTCTTTCCAATGCCATAGATCAGACATAATTTTGATTCTTAAAGATAAATTTATGCCCAATCTCCCACAATGACCTAATTATGGGATGTTTCAGCAGAGAAAATTTGTATGGCATGCCATGTGTCACTATTTTAACCTTCGGATATGAAATACTTAGGAAAAAAAATACAA
The DNA here is from genome assembly GCA_034641835.2 of Pinus albicaulis. Taxonomy (NCBI): domain Eukaryota; kingdom Viridiplantae; phylum Streptophyta; class Pinopsida; order Pinales; family Pinaceae; genus Pinus; species Pinus albicaulis. Next base: position 80,922,416 of record CM076576.1, read on the forward strand.
TCTATACACTTTCGGTCAAATTTTAAATAAATCCAATATGATGTCTAAAACAAACGTTATGGCGATTTTCCCTCGGCCCCATGTTTGAGATGAAATTATGGATCTTGCAAAAACCATAACTTCCTCAGATCATATCTCCAAAACTATAGTGAACCAATATCTAAAATTTTTACATGATGATCCTCAAGATTTTGGATCAAATGTTTTTTTCTTATAGCTTTTAATCTTTGTAGAAAAACATTTATAGCGAAAATTCCAATATGATCTGTTTGCAGGAGAGAAACCCTAGAATCCAAAGCTCTCATACCAAATGTTATGAAACTAGCTCACAAAATAGAAGAAAGGAGAGATCAAAGACTTATAAATCACCCTCTTCGTGGGGGAAACCTACTTTACATTACATAAATGAACAATTCCTGGATGATACAAATAAAAAAAACCTCCTTTATATATATAGGAGTCCAATGCGTCACAATATAATCCTAGTTGACATAACAATAATAATGTAAGGGCACAACAATAACAATACTAGGTGTTAGCACAGTCCTTTAATCACTAGTACATTTGGTCAAAATTATGACACTTTAGTTCCGACACTTTTGACGTATTGTTGGAAATTTCCCCAATTTTTATCAATTTTTCAAATCCCACCCACATCTGTCGCTATACCGACGGTTGGAGACAAGTGTCAGTAATGCGACATTTGGAGAAAAGTGTCGCTATACCGACGGTTGGAGACAAGTGTCGGTAATGCGACGTTTGGAGAAAAGTGTCGTTATTGCGATGTTTGGAGATAAGTGTCGCTATTTTGATCGTTTGGATACAAGTGTTGATATTGCGACGCTTCAGAGCAAAGTGTGAGAATTGCGACGTTTTGATATAAGTATTGGTATTGCGACAATTTTGAGAAAAGTGTCGCTATTGCGAAAGTTTGGACAAAAGTATCGATATTGCAACGGTTCAAAGAGTAGTGTCAGAATTGCGACATTTTGAGATAGGTTTCAGTAGTGCGACAATTTTGAGACAAGTGTCGGTATTTCTAAGTTTCAGAGAAAAGTGTCGGTATTGCGACATTTTAGAGAAAAGTGTTGATATTGCGACGTTTGGATATAAGTGTTAGTATTGCGACAATTTGGAAAAGTGTCGGTATTGCGATGATTTGGAGACAAGTGTCGGTATTGCGACATTTAGGAGGAAAGTGTTAGTGTTTAGGAACAATATTAGGGTTTAGGGTTTAGGAAAAATGATTGGGAGTTATATTTTAGGATTTAGGAATAATGTGTTGGATCATGTGATCGGGTTTATGGTTTAGGAACAATGTTTCGGGTCGTGTGATCAGGTCGTATGAGGGCGCCCAAGGTAACGAGTTGGGGCAGGTCAAGTTGGGTCTGGTTAGGTCGTGTCGTGTGAGGCCACCCAAGGAAACACATTTTTTCGAGTCAGGTCTAGTTCTGTGATGGCACCCAAGGAAACATGTTCGGGTTAGGTCAGGTCGGTTCATGCCATATTATAAGGGCGTCCAAGGAAACACGTTCGGGCAGGTTGGGTCGGGTCGGGTTGGGTCAAGTCATGCCGTGTGAGGCTGCCCAAGGAAATGCATTCAGGCGAGTCGGGTCGGGTCATATGAGGGTGGTCATATAAAAAATTCTAAGTTGTGACCACCCATGTTGCTTGTGCACGTTTGTGCGATCCCTTTTCCATTTCCTCACTCGTGCGCCCTTTGTTCAGGCGAGTCAGGTCATATGAGGGTGGTCGTATCAAAAATGTTGAGTTGTGACCACCCATGTTGCTTGTGCATGTTTGTACGATCTCTTTTCCGTTTGCTCCCTTATGCGCTCTTTGTTCGGGCAGGTCAAGTCGTGTCGTGTGAGGGTGCCACAGGAAACTCGTTCAGGTCAAATAATGTGAGGGAGGTCGTATAAAAAATGCTAGGTTGTGACTGCTCGTGTACCTTCTGCATGTTAATGCGACCCATTTTTCGTTTTCTCCCTCGTGCCATCGACGTTCAGGCAGGTCGGGTCGAGTTGGGTCATGTGATGTCACCCAAGGAAATGCGTTCGGGTTGGGTCAGGTCGGGTCATGTTGTACCATGAGGATGCCCAAGGAAACATGTTCAAGCAGGTCGGGTTAGGTCGAGTCATGTGAGGGTGCCCAAGGAACATGTCCGACTAGGTCAGGTCGTGTCGGGTCATGTCATGAGGGCGCCCAGGGAAACACGTTCGGGTGGGTCGGGTCGAGTCGTGTGATGCTGCCCAAGGAAACGTGTTCAGGTCGGGTCAAGTTGGGTCGTGCCATATTGTGAGGGCGCCCAAGGCAACACATTTAGGTGGGTCAGGTTGGGTCAGGTCTGGTCAAGTCATGTCAGGTGCGGCTGCCCAAGGAAATGGGTTTGGGTAGGTCGGGTCAGGTTGGCCAGTTGGGTCGTGTGAGGGTGGTCGTATAAAAAATGCTAAGTTGTGACTGCCTATGTTTCTTGTGCACGTTTGTACTATCCTTTTTCCATTTTCTCCCTTGTGTTCCCTTCGATCGGGCGGGTCAGGTGGTGCCATGTGAGGGCACCACATGAAACGTGTTCGAGTTGGATCATTTAAGGGAGGTTGTATAAAAAATGCGAAGTTGTGACTGCCTGTGTGCCTTCTGCACATTTGTGTGACCCATTTGTCATTTTCTCCCTCATGCCTTCGACGTTCGGGTAGGTCGAGTCAGGTCGGGTTTGTTTGATGGAGTGCAAGGAAAAGCGTTCAGGTCTGGTCAGGTTGGGTCATTCTGTACTGTGAGGGCACCCAAGGAAACATGTTCGGGTGGGTTGGGTTAGGTCGTGTTGTGTTGTACCATTAGGGTACCCAAGGAAACATGTTCGAGTAGGTCGGGTCAGGTCAGGTCATGTGAGGGCACCCAAGGAACATGTCCGACCAAGTCGGGTTGTGTCGGGTCATGTCATGAGGGCACCCAGGGAAACGCGTTTGGGTGGGTCGGGTCGAGTCGTGTGATGCCACCCAAGGAAACGCGTTCAAGTCGATTCAGGTCGGGTCATGCCATATTGTGAGGGCACCCAAGGAAACACGTTTGGGTAGGTCGGGTTAGGTCCGGTCTGTTCATGTCATTTCATGTGAGGCCGCCCAAGGAAACATGTTCAGGTAGGTCGGATCAGGTTGGGTTGGGTCGTGTGAGGGTGGTCGTATAAAAAATTCTAAGTTGTGACCGCCTATGTTTCTTGTGCATGTTTGTACGATCCTTTTTCTGTTTTCTCCCTCATGTGCCCTTTGTTCAGGTGGGTCAAGTCATGTCGTGTAAGAGCGCCACAGGAAACGTGTTCGAGTTGGATCGTCTAAGGGAGGTATCAAAAATGCTAAGTTGTGACTGCCTGTGTGCCTTGTGCACATTTGTGCTAGACATTTGTCATTTTCCCCCTCATTCCTTCGATGTTCGGGTAGGTCGGGTTAGGTTGGGTCATGTGATGGAGCCCAAGGAAATGCATTCGGGTTGGGTCAGGTCGGTTCGTGCCGTACTGTGAGGGCACCCAAGGAAACACGTTTGGGTGAGTCGAGTCAAGTCGGGTCATGGCAGGCTACCTAAGGAACGTGTCAGGTTGGGTCGGGTTGTGTCGGGTCGTGCGAGGGCACCCAAGGAAACGCGTTCGGGTGGGTTGTGTCATGTTAAGGAGCCTAAGGAACATGTCTGACCAGGTCAGGTCGTGTCAAACCATGTCATGAGGATGCCCAGGGAAACGCGTTCAGGTGGGTCGGGTCGAGTCGTGTGATGCCGCCCAATGATCAAACGTGTTCGGGTCGGGTCAGGTCGAATCGTGCCATATTGTGAGGGTGCCAAAGGAAACATGTTCGGCGGGGTCGAGTCGGGTCGGGTCTGGTTAGGTCGTGTCATGTAAGGCCACCCAAGGAAACACGTTCGGGCAGATTGAGTCGGGTTGGGTTAGGTCGTGTGTGGGTGGTCATATAAAAAATTCTAAGTTGTGACTGCCTATGTTTTTTGTGCACATTTGTGCGATCCTTTTTATGTTTTCTCCCTCATTTGCCCTTCGTTCGGGTGGTTCGGGTCATATTGTGTGAGGGAGCTACAAGAAACGTGTTCGAGTTGGATCGTCTAAGGGAGGTTGTATCAAAAATGCTAAGTTGTGACTGCCTGTGTGCCTTGTGCACGTTCGTGTGACCCGTTTGTCATTTTCTCCCTTGTGCCTTCGACGTTTGGGCAGGTCGGGTCAGGTTAGGTCGTGTGATGGAGCCCAAGGAAACGTGTTCGGTTTGGGTCGAGTTGGGTTGTGCCGTACTATGAGGGCACCCAAGGAAACATGTTCAGGCAGATTGGGTCAAGTCGGGCCTTCCACGTTCGGGAAGGTGGAGAGAGAAATCGATAGGGGAACCCCTAATAGTGGTGATAAGTCAGGAATTAACAGTCCAATGATCACAAACCATAAGCCCTTAACCCATAGCCATTGAAGGAGACCTTCATCGATGTTGCGATGTTTACAGATACCGATGGTCTTGCAATGTTGAGGGCACAGCCGTCAGAATATCAACATTTAGGAGTATCGACATTTTAAATATCTTCAATATTTTATTTTATTTTAAATTTTGTTTAAGGGTGGCCATATCAAATTTCCTAAGTTGTGACCACATGGGTGCCTTGTGCACGTTCATGCAGCTCGTTTTTTGTTTGCTCCCTTGTGCCTTCGTTCGATCTGGCTAACATGTGAGGGCACCTACCCAAATGCATTCGGGTCGGGTTGGTCGTTTCGTTTAAGGGCGACCATATCAAATTTCCTAAGTTGTGACCACACAGGTGCCTTTGCACGTTTGTGCGGCTCGTTTTCCATTTTCTCCCTTGTGCCTTTGTTTGATCATGCATGCCATGTGAGGGTGCCCTCCGAAACGCATTTGGGTCGGGTGGTTTCGTTTGAGGGTGGCCATATCAAATTTGCTAAGTTGTGACTGCACGGGTGCCTTATGCACGTTCGTGCAGCCCATTTTCCGTTTGCTCCCTTGTGCCTTCGTTCAGTCGAGCACACCCCGTTGTTTCATTTGAGGGCGCCTACCAAAACTTGTTCGATTTGGGTTGTTTTTGTTGAGGGCGCCCACCCAAACGCGTTCAGGTTGGGTCGATTCGGTTGAGGGTTCCCGCCCAAACACGTTCAGGTCGGGTCGTTTCGTTTGATGGCGGCCGTTTCAAATTTGCTAAGTTGTGACCACACGGGTGCCCTATGCACATTCGTGTGGCCCCTTTTCCACTTGCTCCCTTGTGCCTTCGTTCGGTCGTGCGCGTCGTGTCGCATCGTGTGAGTGCGCCCGCCTAAACGCGCTTTAGGTCTGGTCGTTTTGTTTAAGGGCGACTGTATCAAATTTTCTAAGTTGTGACCGCATGGGTGCCTTGTACACATTCGTGCGGCCCGTTTTCCATTTTCTCCCTTGTGCCTTCGTTCGGTCGGGCACATCATGTGAGGGCACCCGCCCAAACACGTTTGGGTTGGGTCGGGTCATTTCGTTTGAGGGCGACTGTATCAAATTTTCTAGGTTTTGACTGCACGGGTGCCTTTTGCACATTCGTGCGGCCCGTTTGCTGTTTTCTCCCTTCTGCCTTCATTCGGTCATGCGCGCCGTGTCAGGGCACCCGCCCAAACGCGTTCAGGTCAGGTCGTTTCGTTTGAGGGCAGCTATATCAAATTTTCTAAATTGTGATCACATGCGGGGTACCTTGTGCATGTTCGTGCAGCCCGTTTGTCATTTTTTCCCTTGTGCCTTTGTTCGGTCGAGCGCGCTATGTCATTTCGTTTGAGGGCACCCACCCAAACCCGTTCGGTCAGGTTGTTTCGGTTGAGGGTGCAAGGTGGAATTTTTTCCCTATCAAAAACTCTATAGTCCTTAATCCATCTAACATATACTTATAAAATTCTCATTTTTTGTAAATGTGGCCCTTTAATATGCCTTGAAAACCATCCAAAAAATTCTATAATTATGGGAATTTCTATTCATGCATGAAGCTATTCATGGAATGTGAGAAGTCATCCAAGATACATCCAAATATTTGATTTGTGCCTTGTAGAATGTGAAATAACTGGTCAAGGGGACACAAGGGTTGCATGGGTGGGTATAATTTAGAGGTGCAAGCATGGTTTACTATGATCTATAATCCTAGCATTAGAGAATGACTAGAAGGGGGCTTAGGACCTAATTTCATATAAGGGGTTAGGGGACCTAGAGGGAAGGTAGTGAGATCAATCGATAGGGGAACTCCCAATAGTGGTGATAAGTTAGGGATTAGGAGTCCAATGATCACAAACCATAAGCCCTTAACCCATAGCCATTGAATTCCATATCCCTTTAACCCCCAATCCATAATCCCTTAACCCCTACACTCATAACGCATAACCCATAAACCCGTTGACTCATTAAATATTAAGAAAATAACCCCTAACCAGCTATAATCCATGAACCTTGTAAGCCATAACTCCTTATCCTCTTAACCTGTGACCCTTAACCGCTAATCCTTCACCCTTAAACACCTTAATTAACTTATAATCCCTTAAACACCTAAATCCCCTAAATATTAAGTCCTTAACGACTAAATCCTCTGACCCTAAATCCATTGGAACTTAACCCTTTACCCTTGAAGCCCTTAACCACTAAGTATCTGAGGCTGAAAATAACACCCCAAACCAACATATTGACCTCCTAGGAGAATCCTTCAACTCTAATTGAGCATATTGGAAACATTTGATTTTTAGATAACTAGGTATTGGTTATGAGGGTATCATGTGTTTGTGGGTAATGCCATTATTACCATGTATACCAAGCATAGAAAAATTAGATGATACAGTAGATGATATTTTGGTCACTTGTGAACAGCTTCATTCTTTAATTTACGATACAATCAGTGGACTTGATCTTATTAGATACAATTTTGGAACAACAATGACCAGATAAGTCGCATTAACTCCACCCCTATGAAAATTCACCTCGAGCAAACTGATTTTTCAACATTGGAAAATGACAAGATATATATTGATTGTTCGATGTTGAAGATAGTACATATAAGAGATGTAGCTGGCATACTACAAAAACATGTCAAGCTCAATATGAAAATGGACCATAAAAAACACTAGTGTGCCCATCCTAAATTTACCCCCCTATCCTTTTTTTATTACTTGGTTAAATGATCTGAATATTCTAAAATTGGTTAAAGTAACTCCTCAAATCACAGTTACACACCAGTTACGCTGGGAGTCTTCTCATATTTGTTTGTAAGAACATATAAGATAAGAATTAATTGTTTTCTGCAATATGGTTTGTAGGTTATTTAAATAGAGGTATCTTCTCTAGAGTTATTTTTTAGATCCACAGTTTCATTTACTAGTTTTTGAACAAGGCATATGACACTCTTCATGTCTATGGGATTTTTATCTTGAAGCTCATTATCTATACGGGGAATTTTGGGTTGAAAAAAGAGTTTCATAGGAGAAAAAATGGCCTATTAATTTCCTAGGTCCCCCACCAAACTCATCATCCATTTTCCGCATTTTTGATGCTCCAAAATTCTCTGCCAATGTATTATCTCCATCTCTTATAGTAAACTTAAGGGTTTGAAGAATGAGCATATGAAGCAATAGAAGATGATGGGATAACATTTAGGGGTTGAAGAGCTTCACCAAGTGTGAACTCAATTAGGCCCTCTATCATTTATACAATAATCATTGTATTATTCTGATTGATATCTTTGGCAGTTATCTTCCATCTATGTAATGGAGTATCCCTTGGGGTGTAAAATAGACAATGACAAGATGCTCTATTAATACAATCACTGGTGAGAAAATCATTGGTTCGAAACTATGTGGGAAAAATTCCAGTCAAGCTAAGGGATGGTGTGGCCTAGGTTGGATGCGATCCCTAGGTGATTTTGACTGCTTAAAAGCCCTTGGTTCATGGCTACTCAAATCACATGTTAGGCATGCAACTCATCTCAAAAATCACATTACCTAACAAAATAAAAGTAATGGATTAATGCACAACCTATTTATTTCCTGGGCATATGTCTAGGTATGTTGACATAATTTATTTACTTATTCATTAGGAATAACATATAATGGTTCAGTATATGGAACATTAGAAGTTTAAATATCAATATTTGTACTTTCAATTTTTTTCATAGGATTAGAATATGCACTAAATTTTTTTTGTGAAATATCATTATGTATATTATTATTATCATTCATGCAATACAACCCTCCTACAACCAAAATCGTTGACATGGTTGAATGACCATAGGAAATGTGTTAATGTTCTCCCCAATGAAATTTCCCATTTTATGTATGGAAACATACAAATAACCTACATACTTTAGAAAATAAATTTCGACTTCCTTAACTTTTCACTTTTGTGTACAATTTAGAATTGATTAGATATAATCTTATAAATAAAATACAATGGAGAAAATTAAAACCCCTTAGCATTCTTCTTTGCAAGGGTGTTTGATTTGAACATTGTTCCTAATCAAGAAACTAGGACATGATTTTTTTTCTTAAGGGTCTAATTTAGAAAGTAGATTGATTTTAGAATTAGGACTATGTGAAAACAAATTTTAGATTTGATACCTATTCAAAAAAAAATTCCCGCTCCGCTTGTTCAACCTTTATGACTTCTTTCCCATGTCCCATATTCTCCAGAAGCAGAGGAGGAATATTTTTTGATTTTCTGACCAAACCTAAGTAAAAATGACGACTTCGACAGTTACTCTGGTATTTCCGATCTCTGAACAAAATGATGGCTTTGATCTTGATCCACAAATGTATTATGCCCAGGTACTCTTTATAACGTTTTTTCTGTACTTTTTTGTTGTTGTTTTACATTATTCCATTCTTCCCTATGATGCTTGCTTTTTTCCAAATTCTTGCAGAAGATAGGAATCATGGACGCTCTGAAACCCTAAAGCAGCCACCGTCCATTAAAGTCTCGAAAGCCATAGTAGTTGCTGGAGAAATTTCGAGTTCTAAGGTTGCCGATGTTCAGAAATCTGTGGTAGATTTGAAGAGAAATTGATCGTGGAAGAATGCTCTCTTCTTCTAGAAGAATCAGATTGGTATTTAAATCCCTTGTTTTACCCCATTCAAATTTGTTATATTACTTGCGCTATTTGACTCCAAAATATATATTCGAAATGATGAGATACCTGTCAAATTTTCTTGGATATTCATCAAAGTTTGTGTTTAAGTATGGTCTGTTGTTTTTTATATAATATATAGGTGTTAAATATTCCCACAAAGATTAACAAGGGTACTGTTGAAATTATAAGACCTGTGGAGGTTATTAAGAAGGGACACAAGGTGGCTATAGTGATGCTAATGGAGAAGTTTAGGTGCCTGTGAGAGTTTTTAGTGGGTGCTAATGTGGCATTATTAATAATTTTGTTATGTGGATCACAACCAGTGGAAGCCCTGTATGGTCCCTCTTCAGATGTGCTGCTACTCACTCCTTCAAATTTCAAGTCCAAGGTATGCATTCTCTCTATTTTTCTCCTCGATATTTTATCTCTCAGAGGAAGTTGAACTATGCCCTAGTTTTGTGTTTGTCATGGGAACTGAGTTTGTGACACATACTATGATATTGTTCTCTGTGATTTTGTTAATGCTGAAGATAATATCATCCTCGATTATTTTGATTATGTGGGAAATAATTTCCCCCACAAAGCCATATGCGTAAATGTTGGCAATTACCTATATCGCTAGAGGGAGACTTTTAATTCTGTTTTGATATTACCCTTTTAACATTATCCTCAGCTTTCAATTGGAGCTTATCATGGTGCGATCAAAATTTTTCGAGAAAAAGGGGGGGGTGTTTCCCATGTTTTCTGTGTGTCCAGTCTAAGCTACATAATCTGTTAGTTGATCCTGGTCTATTTGTGCAAGGCTAGCAACTGATTTATCTACAAATTTATTCTGTTAATGAGCCTACATCTATACAGGAAAATTTTACACTATTTTCAGGGCACACACTGATGCACTTTTCTATTCAACACCTCTTTAGGTGATATAGGTGGATCTTTTAATGCAGAGTAATTTGGAGTTTCGTGGGTAAAAATGTGAGCAGCTGTGTAGGCCATAACAATGAGGAAATTGTATAGACCATACTGATAAAGATATTGCAAGCAACGGATGCAGAATTCCCACGCCATGGTGAGAACATGGCTGCCTATTTGAGCCCTAAGATTCACCAGCTCAAAATCAAAAGTGTGGTTGACATCTATCATCTTTTACTAGGATCAAATGTCATTAAAGTTCTATTTAATTGACATATCTGAGAGATTCTCTTTGAACAAGACAACCCCACTCTCTCTTGATTATTTCATCTCAAAGAGAAAATCAAGTGGAGAACAAATAACACTTCCTTCTCAGATGTCTTATTTGAAATGGCAAAAGCTCCCAAGACAAGATAACAACTCAAACTAACGAAACGAGTAACAAGAGATCTTATACTCTAGGATCTAAATTTCTAGCTATGCTGTCATCAACGTCTGTTAGATCCTCTTGGTCTGAGTGGATGCTCATTAAATAAAAAAAATAAAAAAGAAACATATTTACGCTTGTTCCATTTGTATAAGACCGCCTTTCTTCCATATGGAACAACCATATATTTGTTCCAATAACCTGAAATTATAAATAAATCCATATTAGGTCTGAATAAGTTGGCACTTGGAAATGTGTCCCAAAAAAAGAATTGGTTTTCAAAGATTTATGGGAAACCTCTTTCCTATTTTTGTATTTGTTCCTAAGGCATTATTTTGGTTGCTAGAAATATATATTTGGAAATTGAAGGCCAATTGGACAGATGATCCGGGTTGGAAGACCATATTAGTTAAAGGGATTATAATAATTTTACATTTTCATAATTTCTACTAAAATTTTGAACATTGTTAGATATTATACCTCTTGTACTCTGTATTCTAAGTTATTATATTTTCTATTGTTTATTCACGAAGATGCAAATCATTTGTTTTTGATGCAGGTTCTAAATTATGACAGGGTTGTCCTTGTTGAGTTTTTTGCACCATGGTGTGGTCATTGTAAGGCTCTAACTCCAATATGGGAAAATACAACCACTATTTTGAAAGTTTTTGTTACAGTTGCTGCTCTTGATGCTGACGCCCACAAGTCACTTGCTCAGGTTCATTTGATTTCAACAAAACATGTTAGTCCGTTTATGTTTTTTTTCACCCTTTATTGTTATTCTTCATCCACAAGACTAGGAAATTTGTCCCAAAAAGGAAATAAATAATGATTTCATGTGGTAAAGGCCCTAGTTCATAAGTAGGTACGTTCATCAACGTAGTTGGCAGCTATTATGACTTCCCAGGGTGAGAGGATTCTCCCATAGGCACGAATGCCTATTTTTATTTTCCCATTAGACAAATATGTTGCTAAGACCTGATTTGATCAAAAGTTTCAACCATATGTGCTTCATTGTGAGTCTCTATGAATGCATGTGAAATAAACTAACTAACCTGTACTTTTTCCAAAAATGCTTTACTCAAGACAATTATAAAGATGTGTTTTGTGCGTTAGGACTCCCGTAATTTGCAAGACTGGCAAGAACAAATGCTTCAAGGCCTACATCAGAACCACTTTGGAATCCTAGGATCTAGCCCTCTTGGATTCACAGAGGGATCTCTCTATATAAATGTTTTCAGAAGATATACCTTTAAGGCTTATGATATGATATTAGGCTAGTTATGAAATACAAGGGTTTTATTTGTTTTTGTTTGGGATGGATATCATCAAAATGAAGGAAGTCTTTTGAAGGGTAAAGGTGTGAGAAGGTTGAAATAATGGTTCAGCTAATAGGATAGGTAAGAGACAGTATCAATCCATTGGGCTAGGGAGTCACAAAAGGATTTAATTGCACAACAAGTTTCAAGAGTGGTTCATGGGGCAAGTCATATATGTCAAAAGATATCTTTAAGTTGATTTTGTGGTCTGGAACATTAAGAGTGTTGTGAAAGAAGAAAACATATGAGAAAACAAAGGGCAGCCTAAGATTAGGTAAGGACTTTGAACCTATCCTACTTTCAATATACTCTCAAGGGAAAACATTTAAAACAAAGAATAGCCTAAGATCAAGTAAGGACTTTTAACGTAGCTTGCTTTTGGCATACTCTTAAGGGATCTTTTCAAAGCATCTGTTGGAGATAAACTAGAGGACAAGGCTAACCATAAACTTCTCTAGTTCAACTTTAATTAGTATACTTTTCAAGAACTTTCAAAGACAATATCTCAAGTTGTACTCAGGAAACATGGGCTCACCAACACTTCACTAGTTATACTCTACTGAATTATCCTTAAAACAAAATTAGAAGAAAACATAAAGATAAAGCTTATTAGTGAGATTTAGGGTAATTTTAGAAGTAAATCCTACTTTACGTTTGTTGTTCTTTATCAGAGAAAATGGACAATATGGAAACATAAGTAAAATAACAATTAAAGTAAGAAAAACATCACCATTGACATAGACCAAGATCCCATAAATCAGCTTGTATATTTGATGTTCAAACCAGTTACAATCTTCAAGTCCAGTAGGTCTTTACAGCTTCAAACTTCTCATCTTAGCCTATCTTTATTGAATTACTAACAGAGCTTCAACAGCCTTAATAACTATTTACATTCAGTAAGTATTCAACCAACAACAATACTAGGCTCCTCATATGATATATATAGATAAATTGAGGAGGTGGAGTGAAAAGAAGACTTATTTGTTCAATTAATACAGAGTAAATGCTTCTCAGCCTTTGGGAGGCCCAATGGAGAAGATATCTAATGTCTTAACTCTATTAATTGATTTTTACATTAAGTTTCATCAACTTCAGTCACTTTTGTTGACTTTTGAGGTTTTTGGTAGGCTGGAAATTACTTTCTGAACTCTCTTTGGAAAATATCTTTGATTGTGCATTGAATTTGTATTCTTTTGAGAAAAATAAACTGACAGTTGGCATTTCTAAGGATCAACTTCCTCACTGATGTGGCATTTTTAAGCGGTGTTTGATGATCTGTCTACTTTGTGGCTTTAAACACTGATTAGGCCTTTGATTTGGCTTTAGGCCTCATTTAATCATCTTTATTCTTCAAACTGTCTTGTTAACCTTTAATCTTCAGGTCAAGCCTTTAACTTTCTGGTTTTATACTCTAACCTTTATCCTTTAATCTTTTGTCTTAAATTTTTCTTCGTTGATCTTCATTATTTTTCGTTTGTGTACAGGTGGCTTTCTTTTGCTGCGGAGTTTTATAAAAGCATAAATGGCCATGAAGCATCGGTTGGAGCTTAGAATTGGACCCTTTTATCCCTTTCTTCATGCATTTGATCCTTGGATCGTTATCCAAGGGATTCTTGCCACTTGAATTGGCTATGGGAGGACTTTCAAGCCTAAGACACCATTAAACCTGCACAACAAGAAAACTGTTAAATTAAAACCTGCACATTGGGGATTGACTGCTTTCAGAGGCTCAGTATGCTGGTGGAGGAGGTTCCATAGGCAGAAAGGAAAAAAATAGGGTTTTAATTTGAATATTGGCGTGAAATAGCGATAGGTAGTTTTGGAAAACCACGAATGATTTTCGCACAACGCTCAGGTGGTAAGTGGTATTCGCCCGAACGAACGCGATACGACACATCGAATGACATGCTTCCTTACCGAAAACATCGTTTTCACATAGAAGTTGCATGCTGGAGGCTTTTAGGTGGATTGGGCATGAAACGATACGCAGACCGTTGGATCTGGGGCTATAGATCCAACGGCGGAGGATCAGCGTGACGGGCAGATAGATGTGCGGGAGAAAAGGTGTTGGGACTGGCAGGTGACATGATATTTCTTCTCACGGAGCAGAAAGGTTATCGAGCGGGTGAAAGGTGAGAGTGAGAAAGATGGCCGTCAGATCAAATACAATCGACAGTGGAGATGGATTCCGAGGGGAGGTGGTGGACGAGGAGTTGGGGAAGTGGAGGGGTGTCGGCTACCGTTCGATCTGGTGAGATCAACGGTCAAGATCTGCCGAGAAGAAAACAAGGGAAGGGGTAAAACAATGCGGAGGAAGGTTTTGTGGGAGAAAGAAGGATCGGGGCTAGGAAAAAAGGGGCTAAAGGCTTGGCGCTTGGTCATAGCACCTGAGTCATATGGTAGAAAAGGGAAGGGGGCTTAAGCCAAGAGGGATTAAAGCCTATATATATATATATATATATATATATATATAAAGGTCATAAATAGACCAAAAAGTGGGTTTTTAAGCCTTTTGGATGTTTCGATAGGGTAAAATGGGCGTTATTAAACCATAGAAAGGAGTTTTGGAGGTTTAAAAGTGTTTTTCAAAGGATATAGAGGATAAATGGGGGTAAATGTGGGTTTTTTAGAGGAAAGATGAATGTTTAGGGTGGGTAAAAATAAGTAACAAATGATGAAATGGAGAGGAGATTATAAGGTGAACTTGATGGAAAATAATTTGAAAACAACCTTCTTTTGTAACAGTAGGACTACTTTGAAGTATTTTGAATGAAGGTTTATCAATGAGATGGATTTCTGAAAGATAATGAACACAGAGAGGCTTCAAGAAGTCACAAATTTTGTATGAAATTTTTTTCTTGAAGATTGAAGACCTGTTTTAGCCATCTTTAGTTATGAAAAATTTTTATTGATGGCTAACGGTGGCTCCGCATAGGGATGGCAGCTCTTTGGAGGTGTCAAGAATCTCATAAATTTGTCTCTGGAATGTAGACCAGTGCCAAATGTTTTTCTGCATTTTGACAACCTGCTTCTCTGATCATGCTGCTTAGAAGGATGATCAGAACTTTGTATCAGCAAAATGATTTTGTCCCCAAAAATTCTACCTACACAGCCTACTTCCTAAAAAAATTTCTTCATAAGGTGCACTTGGACTTGCAAACCTTTTGACATCAACATTTTATTCTTTTATTTGAAAGAATGAAACTAATCTAAATCTACCCTTATTTCTTCCATGAGTCCAAATTAAACTATTGAACTCATAAATTCTCTACCTAAGCTACAATCTGCCAAGATTAAACTGTCTGACAGATCTTATTCTCTATATTCTAAAACAGAAATTTAAGTACAAACAAACCAAGATTAAGCTGTATGATTTGTTGTAAGACTATGGCATAAAAACAAGCTGCACATAGACTGAAATTTATAGAAATTTAAAACAAAATTGTGAAGGCTTAAGATCTGAAAATTATGAATATCCTTTCTTCTTTCAGCTTTGGTTTTGATCTTTCTAGAGTTGTCTTCTTCCATTTCTTGGTTCAGATTTTGACCTTGTTTGAATCTCTATTTTTCTATCCTAATCTAGTCTACTGATAAGCCAAGATTAAATTGTTTGACTAATATGATTCACTAACCTATCAGCAGTAAATTGAAATCTATCTAGTCATGATTAGGCTATATGACTAAATAATAGTGCTTCTTTTGGTAGTGGCATTTAAGCTTGCACACTTTCAGGTTTTATTTTCTTTTTTGGTATGGGATTGTACCTTTCTTCTTTTATATCTGCCCTCTTTTCTCTTTTTCTATTGTTTTTGTATTTTTTCTTTTTTCAAATTCAAAAGCATTGTTATATACAATGAACAAAAAGCTTCGAAACTAAAATATCAGTTAACAAAAATAATGTTTGAGCATCCTTCCATTGACAAGACCTCTAAAATATTCATCTCCATCCAATTCTTGTAGAAAGAATGCATTGTTTCCAATGGCAGATTGAATAAGATAAGGGCCTTGCCATAAGTTATCAAATTTTCCATGTTTTCCCTTATCTTCTTTCCTTGAATCCCATTTCAATACTTTGTCACCAATTTTAAATTCACTTGCCTTGGTTCTTTTGTCAAACAACTTCTTGATTTTTTCTTGTAGTTGTTGTGCTCTGATGTATACTTCTTGTTGGGAAAAATACTGAGAGGGGGGGGGGGCGAATCAGTATTTAGGACTTTATCATACTTTTTACTTTTTCACTCTCTAAAACCCATATGCTACTTTGTTGAAGCCAACTAGCGTATACACGCGGATCGCGTATACACAGAGATATAATTATGCCATTAATTCTTCACTTATATCATTCCATCATTCATTCATTAGATGTTCTATAAACAGTAAACATGTGCAGTAAGAACAGGATAAACCATCACACAAAGCATCACACATGAACACCAGGATTTTTAGGTGGAAACCCAAGCCGGG
Organism: Pinus albicaulis; assembly: GCA_034641835.2. NCBI lineage: Eukaryota > Viridiplantae > Streptophyta > Pinopsida > Pinales > Pinaceae > Pinus > Pinus albicaulis. The sequence continues at coordinate 80,938,646 of CM076576.1, forward strand.
AGAAAACCACCGCTGCAGTTGCTCAGCCTTCAATATTTTATTATAGAGAAAACATCTTACAACATATGTGCTGGCGCAGACTTGACCAGCACGCAGGCACCCACCTGCGCTCGTTTACCAGCCTCTCCTGGAAGGGAGCTACGACCCCCTGACTCGTTTACCAGCCTCTCCCGGAAGGGAGCTACGACCCCCTGATCTCGTTTACCAGCCTCTCCTGGAAGGGAGCTACAACCCCCTGACTGAAGGCTACAACCCTCAGCACCTCTATGGACCACGTTTCATCAATTTTCACACTAGATCCAAAGCTTCCTTTAGGACACCACTTGCAGGCCACATTTCATCATATTTTCAGACTGGACCCACTCCATACTTTTAAGCTCAATCATACATCAAACTGAAACTTAACAATTCAGACAACCCAGAACTGTAGAATACATCATTCACAGATAGCAGTAACACAGCAGAACAGATCAGACATTTCATACCCCTTGCTTCAGCAAACCCTAGTTTGCATATGCGCTTTCCTTTCACTGATGTCGCGTATATACGCTCAAAGAAAGCCGCGTATACGCTTCAATCATGGTCTGGGCCGTATGGTTCTTCGCATTTAGATCAATGAAATTCTTCGTAACAAATACAACACGTATTTTACCCTTTACCTCAGACAGATGTTCGCCTCCTCACAGATCTAATCATTCCATAAACAGATCTAGAAAATACAAGTACATTTCAGATCTAGACCCCCTTCTTCATCATTGGTGCATCATACATTCAGATCTATCATTCAATTGTAACCCTTTCCATTTAGATATACTTCAGAGAGAAGTATTCATTCAAGCTCAGACATCTTGCACCCACACTCATGATTTGCACAATGAATTTCTTTTCTTTATATAGGTTTACCCTTTTTTCAATACCATGAGCCCAAAACTACATTACTTCCGATGGTATTCCTGGACGGGGTCATTTAGACGAATCATTACCCAATACAATGGGTCAATACCATGGTGGTTACCCCTGGTTTTGCACTTTATGAGCACTTTTTCCCATACGCGACTTGGCACGTTATTACCCGCGTGCATACGCGACTTATCCTAGACAAATCCGTGTATGCCTTGAAACATACTCTTTTCATCATGGATCTAGCACATACTGAGTTCCTTTCTTCATTGCCTTCTGTACTCACTGTAGATACATCAGTTTTACATCATTTAAGACATATTCTATCAAGCACAACTTTATCAAGTAGGTTGCCATCATCTTCATCAAGTGGGTTGCCTTTCAAGGACAACACTCTATCAATTGGTTTGTTCATCAAGGGAAACACTCAGCATCATATTGCCAACAAACATCATATCACATCAGATTTACATCATTTACCAAGTCCATCAAGTCACAAATAACTTCATCAGGTGGATTGCCATCACGGAAAACACATGTCAACAATCTCATGTCTTCATCTACATTAAGTGGGTTGCCATCAAGGACAACACTCGGCATCATATTGCCAACAATCTCCCCCTTTGGACTTGATGGAAACCATGATGGTGTTTGGTTACCACAACAGATAGGTACATTAAGAATACAATGACACCATGTCACTCTCCCCATTCTTTGACACCATTCTTTCTCTTCACTCAAACACCATGTCACTCTCCCCCTTTGACATCAAGGGCAAAGGGCGGATCAAAACCAACACACTCTCCCCCTGTTCTCCTCATGTAGAAGAAACGTTCTGCAGATCTGAAGTGACCAAGCTCCCCCTGAGTTCATGCTGAAGCTTCAAACATATTTTTCAATGAAGTACATGACTCTATGAACTTCCTATCACCAAAGACTCATACTTACATCAAAGATCCAACCAAGTGGATTTACATATGAGACTCAAACACCCAACCAAGTGGGTTTACACATTTCAATTCAACTACCCAACCAAGTGGGTTTTACAAATTTGACTCAGCTACCCAACCAAGTGGGTTTACAAATTTGACAAGTCCTTTACATGACTGAATATTAAAATTTTACATCATGGGTCTCAACAAGACCTTTTCACCAAATTACAAAAATGACCATTTAAAACCAACACCTAGAAAGTCCTCAAGAAAGAGAACATTTTCAGAATCAACATAATGCCAGCAATGCATTATACTCAGTAACGCTAATGCTCCCCCTGAATTTGTGCATCCAATTGTCCTTTTCATATCACTAAGGCTCCCCTTTAGTTTGTGCATCCTGAACACTTTCACCAACAAATCATCAAGGCATCTTTATAAAAAACATTAGAAATAGAATTATGAGAACTGGAACACCACCAGAGATACCAAACAGTATCAGAGATACCAAACAGCATTGCATCTGTGCTGAAGAAAGCTCACTCCAAATAGAAATTTGTCAGCAACCAGACATACACAGTTTTATGTGCATGAACTCGCGTATATACGCGACTGTGTTTCAGGAAATCCATGTATCCAATACCATCTTCTATATTTTAACCAGATCTGCTCCTCTGTGAGGAAAAGACAGTGTTCAGCTTCTTTCTGAGATATTTGAATGCTTCCCTGGAATACAGACAGATAGAACAGTGTAGTTGTGTCTTCAAGCTTCATCCAACGGTTGTAGCATAAGAACATTAGAAACCAAGCCTTCAGATTCTTTGCAGCATCAATACATTCTTTCCAAGAGAAATTATCATACCAGAACAACATCTTCAAATATGTGTCAAGCAATCATCCATGTGGTCCAATATCATCAAGATCTTCAAGTTTTAACATGATGGAACATATGTAGGGAAAATATCTCAACCATAGTAACAAACTCTGCATGATCTATTCTTATTTCTGAATCAAACGACTTCCAACTCATCCATGTGTGAGCACAAAAGATATTTTTCAGTAAACAGGGCTCAAAATCTCATCATAATAAACCATATATCAAGTCATCATCATTTGAGAATGAGTATCACAATAACCAAAGTATAAGCAGTCATAGTGCCAACAATGCAAACATTAGTATTCAACCTGCTGCTCCCCCTGAACCAGTGCTCCTCCTTAACTTGCGCAATCTGAACACCTTCATTAGCAATTCATCAGTAACAAACTCTGTATGATCTGTCCTTATCTTTGAATTACAAGACTATCATCTCAACAACGAATACTCTTTATCAAAAAGCAAACAGGACTCATCCATAATCTTCAACATAAGAAACCATGTATCATATCATCATTATTTAGAACTGAGAAACTAAGCTGATACAGAGTCAATAATACAGTTATTAACAATCAGACTGATGCTCCCCCTGAACCTCTGTTCCAGATCTTCAGCTATCATAAATTCTCTTATCATTAATGAATACGCGACTGTATTTGCTGTAACTCGCGTGTATACGCGACTTTTGTTCACCGAACCCGCGTATGGAAAGTGAAGCATAGAAATTTTCACATTCCTTCATCTCCCCCTGAACTTGTACCTCCTGTACCTGTCTTTTCCACATCAGATGCGCTGTCAGAAATAAACATAACCAGAGTAATCAAATCAACCATGAGAGTCATCATACATTGCTCCCCCTATGACGATACATTACTAAATCTCATAATGTATCCCACATCATTCCTGAAGTCAATCAGAGAAGTAAGCTTCAGAAGCGGATGACTGCAGTAGGGTCAATATTCCCTACGTTTCTGATCGGTCCTCCATCTTTTTCCAGATTTGTTTGAACTTTCTATTTGTGTGCTGGAAATTGTCCACTTTCTCAGATCTGTTCAACCTGCATTCCTTTTCTACATGTCCATAATTGTTACAAGAATAACATCTCATGTGTCCAGAGAAATAAGCATAAGAATCATAATGAGTATTTCTAATCTTCCTCCTTTTACAATCAGCTGCTTTATGTCCATACTTGTTACATGAAAAAAAATATCCCTTGAAGAAACCAGAGTACCTTTCTATGTAGGAACCGTTTGTTTGAGGCTGAAATGATCTGCTCCTGCAATTTGCTGCAACATGCCCATGATTATGACATTTAAAGCATTCAACTTTATTGACTGATTTCCTTTGATATTTCATCATTGTTGGTTGACCTTTTGTTTCTTTCAACACTTCAGGTTTTGCATTGACATCCTCTGAATTTTTAGCACTTCCTTGTGAGCTAGATTCTCCTTTAACAGTTTCATGGAAACCAAGACCAAGTTTGATAGTAGGAGACCTTTGATTACTCAGAATATTGTCCAAAATGTTAGTACTATCTTGAAACCTCAAAATTTTAACCTTTTCTTCTAATTTACCTTTGAGAATGTTTACCTCAACTTCCAAGGCTTGACATTGCTTTGTCAAGCTTTCTTCTTTCCTTCTTCCATCTTCTACTTGATCCTTCAGATTTAGAATCTCTTCTTTCAACCAATTTTCATTTTCTTCACATGTTTGTTGCAGCTCTTCATTCTTCTTATTTGATTTTTCCAGATCTTCTTTGAGAGAGGTGATTTCTGCTTCAAGGCCTTCCTTTTCAAATGGTTGTAGAGGATCCTCATTCTTCTTACTTGATGTTTCAAGATTTACTTTCAGAGATATGATTTCTTCTTCAAGTCCTGCATTCTTCTTATTTGTTTTATTCAGATCTTCTTTGAGGGAGATAATTTCAGCTTCAAGGCTTTCACTTCGATTGGTTACTTCATCCTGTAGTCTTTGATGTATTTCTATCTATCCCTTCATTGTTTCTATCTGTCCATTCATTTTAGAGATCATCTCATTGTAGGCAAATTCCTTCTCATTAAATAATCTTTGTTGATCTTCTTCTAGGTCCACAACATTACTTTCACTATCTACACCATTGCTTGCACAAAGAAGATTACAAGGACCCCAATCACTATCTGATTCATCTTCTTCAATTTATGCTATACATGTTTTCTGAGATATCTGCTTGCTTCGAGTAGCCTTCTTCTTTTGCTTCTTTGCCATGAGCACTTTCAGATCATGGTCAGAATCTTCTTCATCTTCACTGGACACTTCATCATCATCTTCATTTGCATAATAACTCTTCCTCCTTTCAAATTGTTTCCCTTTACCATGTTTTTCTCTATAAGGACATTTAGCAGCATAGTGACCAACTTTTCCACACTCAAAACATTTGAAGGGAAGCTTACCTTTGAATCTTCTAGTACCTAGTTGAAGTTTTCTCACGAAATTCGCTTCTTCTTCTTCGGATATATAGCTGGATTCTTTGACAACTTCCTTTTCTTTTCCTTTTGCAGATGCCTTAAAAGCAGCTTCTTTGATTTGAGAAGGACCTCCTTGTCTCATTTCAAAAGCAGTCAGAATACCATGTAATTGAACAATAGTAAGAGTTTGTAGATCTTGCCTTTCTTCAATAGCTAAAACTTTAGAATCAAAATTTGAAGTCAAGGATCTCAAGACTTTTTCCACCAGAGTAGTATCGGTTATGGTTTCACCCAAATTTCTCATCCGATTTACAATATCATCTAGACGAAGAAAGAAACTGACAACACTTTCATCACTATGCATCTTCAAATTTTCATATTCAATTCGAAGAGTTTGGAGTTTTGCACTTTTTACCTTTGTATCTCCTTCATAGCTCAGAATGATTTTGTCCCATATTTCTTTTGCTGAATGTAGCTGCATTACTTTAGCAAATTCTGATTCAGGCATGCTTCCTAATAAGACATTCACTGCTTTGGCATTGATTTCATACTTCTTCCTTTCAGCTGCATCAGTAGGAATACTTGTCGGATATTGATAGCCTTCTTCCACGATTGCCCATACATCTGCACCAAGACTTTGCAGATATGCTTTTTTTCGTACCTTCCAGAATATTAGATTGCTTCCATTGAATAGAGGTGGCTTTATAGACATTACTCCTTCTTGACTTCCCATTGCGACGGATCTCCTTCAAGTGATCAAGCTTCTGCAGAAGGACCTGCTCTGAAACCAATTGTTGGGAAAAATATTGAGAGGGGGGGGTGAATCAGTATTTAGGATTTTATCATACTTTTTAATTTTTCACTCTCTAAAACCCATACGCTACTTTGCTGAATCCAACTAACGTATACACGCGTATATCCTTCATAAAACTCGCGTATACACAGAGATCTAATTCTGCCATTAATTCTTCACTTATATCATTCCATCATTCATTCATTAGATGTTCTATAAACAGTAAACATGTGCAGTAAGAACATGATAAACCATCACACATAAGCATCACACATGAACACCAGGATTTTTAGGTGGAAACCCAAGTCGGGAGAAAACCACCGCGTGCTTGCTCAACCTTCATTATTTTAATATAGAGAAAACATCTTACAACATATGTGTCAGCAGACTCCCTACCAAAGTGCAGGAACCCACTTGGGCTCATTTACCACAATGTACCCTCTCCTCGAAGGTGGGAGCTACGACCCCTCGCTCTCGTTTACCAGCCTCTCCTGGAAGGGAGCTACGACCCCCTGATCTCGTTTACCAGCCTCACCTGGAAGGGAGCTACGACCCCCTGACTGAAGGCTACAACCCTCAACACCACTATGGACCACGTTTCATCAATTTTCACACTGGATCCAAAGCTTCCTTTAGGACACCACTTGCAGGCCACGTTTCATCATATTTTCATAGTGGACCCACTCCATACATTTAAGCTCAATCATACATCAGAATGAAACTTATCAATTCAGACAACCCAGAACTGTAGAATACATCATTCACAGATAGCAGTAACACAGCAGAACAGATCAGACATTTCATACCCCTTGCTTCAGCAAACCCTAGTTTGCATACGCGCTTTCCTTTCACTGATACCGCGTATATACGCGCTTTCAATCACATCAACCCGCGTATACTTCTGTACAAATTATAGAGTTGATTTCACTGCGCATACGCGCTTTCTCTTCGGCAAAGCCGCGTATATACGCGCTTCTTCTGCGGCGAACTAGCATATGGTTCTTTAGACATTTAGATCAATGCAATTCTTCAGAACAGATACATCACACAGATTTTACCCTTTACTTCAGACAGATGTTCGCCTCATCTCAGATCTAATCATTCCATAAACAGATCTAGCAAATACAAGTACATTTCAGATCTAGATACCCTTCTTCATCATTGGTGCATCATGCATTCAGATCTATCATTCAATTGTAACCCTTTCCATTCAGATATACTTCAGAGAGAAGTATTCCTTCAAGCTCAGACATCTTGCACCCACTCTCATGATCTGCATAATGAATTTCCTCTCTTTATATAGGTTTACCCTTTTTCAATACCATGAGCCAAAACCACATTACTTCCGATGGTATTCCTGGACGGGGTCATGTAGACGAATCATTACCCAATACAATGGGTCAATACCATGGTGGTTACTCCTAGTTTTTCACTTTATGAGCACTTTTGCCCATACGCGACTTGGCACGTTATTACCCGCGTGCATACGCGACTTATCCTAGACAAATCCGCGTATGCCTTGAAACATACTCTTTTCATCATGGATCTAGCACATACTGAGTTCCTTTCTTCATTGCCTTCTGTACTCACTGCAGATACATCGGTTTTACATCATTTAAGACATATTCTATCAAGCACAACTTCATCAAGTAGGTTGCCATCATCTTCATCAAGTGGGTTGCCTTTCAAGGACAACACTCTATCAATTGGTTTGTTCATCAAGGGCAACACTCAGCATCATATTTCCAACAAACATCATATCACATCAGATTTACATCATTTACCAAGTCCATCAAGTCACAAATAACTTCATCAAGTGGATTGCCATCACGGACAACACATGTCAACAATCTCATGTCTTCATCTACATTAATTGGGTTGCCATCAAGGACAACACTTGGCATCATATTGCCAACACTTCTTCCCTGGTTTCTTGTAGATGTATAGTTTGGTGTATTCTTCTTGTCATATCATCATATTTAAACTGTACTTCTTGGATCAACTTCATGACTGGCACTCCTAGACTGGTTGGAAATATTGCATCTATTCCATAAACTAGCTAGTAGGGAGACATTCCAATTTATTTTTTAATTGTTAGTCTATCTGCCCATAATGCATGTACTAGCTTACTGTGCCATGATTTCTTGTTATCTTCCAACAACTTCTTGATTATGTTGACCAAACTTTTATTTGAGGATTCTTCCAACCCATTACCTTGAAGGTAATAAGTTGTAGAATAACCCAATATAATATGATATTTATGAAAAAATTCCACCATCTTTTTAGACCCAAATGAAACAGCATTGTCAGTTATGATCTTTCTAGGACAGCCAAAGCTAGATAGTATATGGTTTTCAAGGAATGAAATGATAACTGATTCTATGGCATTCCTAGAAGGAATGGCTTCTATCCATTTGGTAAAATAGTATGTTGCTGTGAGGATCCATTTGTGTTGGGCATATGAGGCAAGATGGATTTCCCCAATGAAGTCTAGACCCCACTGCTGAAAAGAAGCTTCAAAAGTGATTGGTTGCAAAGGTAAGGGAAGCAAATTTATTTTTCCTTCAAAGATTTTGCATTTGTGATAGGCAATAATCATTTTATGGAAATATTGAAAGAGGGTGGGTCAGTAGTAACCAGCTCTAAGGATTTTCTTAGCAGTTGAATTCCAGTAGAGGTGGCCTCAAAATTATCCTTCATGAAATTCGTGCTTGATCTTATCTGCATCATTCTCAGGCAAACATTTAAGAAATAATCCACTAGCATTTTTCCGATATAAACATTTAGTCCAAATGTAGTAATTTACAACTTTCAACTTTAAGAATCTTGCCTTTTTTTTAGACAAACCAGGAGGGACATTTAGGTTGAGCAAAACATACAAAATATCAACATACCAAGATGAATTCAGAAAATGATCTTCAATAAGTGGAGTTGTCAACTCCTCCTGTTCATCTAATGCATTAAACATGTTTATATCAAGAGCTTGAAAGTTGGATTCAACCATAATTTTTTCTAGTCCTTGACCTTTTATGAGCTTAGTGGGCTTGATTTCTAGGTCATATTCTTAAATTACATCAATCCACTTTCCTCTTTTGCTATCTGGATCTTGGGTCAATATGTATTTTACAACTGAATGAGGCACAAATGCTATGATGTGGGAATGTAAAATGTAAACTCTGAAGTCTTTTAAGGATTTGACCAAGGAAAAGGCTTGTATTTCCATGATATTGTATTTCAGAGGTGCATTTCTTAATGCCTTATTGAAAAATTCAATTTGCTACTCTTGTCCCTTCAAGTTTTTCTGTAATAGGACAACAGCTACTGTGTGTTCTGATGCAAGTGAAAAAATGAAGAAATATTTTGTAAAATCAGGACTAATGAGAACTGATGTTTTGGTAAGTGCTTGTTTTACTAGTTCAAATGATTTCTTTGCTTCTAAGGTCCATTTAAATTCTTCTTCTGTCTTAAGCATATTTTTCATGATTCTAACGAATTCAGCTAGATTGGGTATGAACCTTCTCAAGAAATTAATCTTTCCAATGAAAGATTGAAGTTCCTTGATGTTTCTAGGATGATTGATTTGCAATATACCATTGATCCTCTTTGAGTCTATCCTTATTCCTTCTTCAGATATGATATGTCCAAGAAGTTTACCTTCTTGGAGACCAAACAATATTTTCTTTGTATTTAAAGATAACCCATATTTTCTGCATTTCTCAAAGACTTTTCTCAAGTGTATTAGGTGTTCTTCATATATTTCTGAATATACAGTGATATCATCAAGGTAAATCACAATGAAGTAACCTATTTCTTCTGAGAATGCTATATCCATTGCTCTCTGAAATTTTGCACTAGCATTCATTAAACCAAAGGGCATTTTCAAATACATGAAAGTACCCCAAGGTTTAGTAAATGATGTTTTAAGTTGATCATCAGGATGTACCAATATCTGATTGTAACCTGAGAAGCCATCTAGCAAAGAAATTCTTCTAGAACCAACTACCCTTTGTAAGATATGATCAATTCTGGGCAAGGGATAGTTGTCCTTTAATGAGTCTTTGTTTAAGTTTCTAAAGTCAATAAAATGCCTTATTTCTCATGTTTTTTTCCTAACTAATACAAGATTCGATACCCAGTCTGAGTATCTAACAGGGACTATAATTCGAGCATCATAAATTTTTCTAATTTCTTTCTTTACCATAGGTAATTGAACAGGGTTGATTCTGCGCAATTTTTGTTTAAAAGGCTTCTGGTTTTCTTTGAGGGGTATCTTATTTTGGATTATCTCTGTATCATATGATTTTAGATCTTCATAGCTCCATGCAAAAACATCAGAAATTTCTTTAAATAGCTAAATATATTTCAGTTTAATGTGAGCTAGCAGTGTCTTGGATAGTTAATCATTTTGGGTTTTTCCTCACTGCCTATGTTGCATTCTTCCACTTCAGTTTCAACTGGTTCCAATTTTGGCTTTTTGGCAACATATTTAAGTCAAACAATTCTTCTAATGGGACCAGTCCTTTTGGCAAACTTTGATTTTTAGATTGCAGCACTTCGAAGTCTTCTTTTTCTAAATCTGTCCTATTTTCTGTTGTATTTTTGGGTTCATGGGTTAACAGATTTATATCAGCAATATCAGGAGACTTTTCTTCTTCAAAAAGTGATTTTCCTCAGTAGGACAATATTGTTCATATTCTGAATCTGAATTTGGTATTTCAAATTCATTTCTGGACTATAGGAAGTATTCTATTTGTTTATCTCCTTCAAACACTTGCCAGTATTTTTCATTATCTGGGACAGCTGGTCTATATTTGACTTGGATGGTGTATTGTTTTCTTTCATAAGGTCTTAGACAAGTACTAGCAGCAAAGGCTAATCCATTGGCCAAAATGTTTTGGTTTCTTGGGACAAAGGTAAGTTGGAATTCAGTAAATGTTTTTAACAAGACCATGGCATCATCCCTATAGGCTCTAAGTCTGGGATGTTTAGGAATGTATTTCCCATTTACTTGCCTAATTATCAACTTTGAATCTCCATGAATTGTTATACTCTTGGCCCCTAATTTTTTCAATAAAAGCAGGCCTAAAAGGAGAGCTTCATACTCTGCTATGTTGTTTGTGCATTGGAATGTTAATCTATAGGAATGACCCTCAGCATGGTTTTTTTCAGTGTTGTGCACCCATATGCCTGCTCCTGCACCAGTTTTGGAGCAAGACCCATCAAAAATCATACTCCAAAGAGGACTTTTTTCCGATTTGTCATTCATTTCAGTGATGTCCTCTCTGTTTTGTTTGCCTAACATGTCACTGTGTTGTTCCTGTAGGTCTGTACTATGTTGAATTTTGTTTTGTTCCTTAGTATTTTCAATTATTTGAGGCCTTATTCTTTGATTCTCTTGATGGGTACTATGCATATGATTGTTTTGGATCTCAAGACCTTAAATTTGTTTGCTGTGAATTTCTGAGTTTGCAAACTGATCTAATGAGTTTTCCTGTCTCTTCTTTCCCTCTATGGCTGCCACTATGTTTGGATGTGGAGTGACCACTATATTGGCTGATGTTTCATTGAATAACTCTTGCTCATTAGGAATCTCATCATTGTAAAGAATGAATGAGTCAAGGTTCGTGTGTATGGAATAAAGAGGAGAGTTTTCTGGTCTTTCTTGGTTACTCACCATATATTTCATGTGTGTTTCCCTATAGAGTCTTCTAGGTTGACTAAAGATGGGGATGGTGGCATAAGTCATATCCATTTGCATAGTACCCTGCAACTTAGCACCCCATGATCTTGAAAGAAGCATGCAATATTTGGGGGGTATATCAGCCACTACAATGTCCATCACTAAGCTCTTAGCTGGGATTTGAGCTAAGTTAACATAGAGATCTTTTATAAGGCCTAGGCATCTCACTCTGCTTGAATCAAAGGAATATAAATCTTTATAAGGCCTAGTTACCTCAAGGCCTAATATTTCCATTATTACTTTGGGCATGAGGTTATGTGATGCTCCTAAATCAAGCATGGCATTGTGAAAAATATTATTATGGATGTTCAAACTGATGTCGAATGGAGGGGTAGTTCCTTCTTGAAATTTTCCTTCAATCTTACGACCAAACAGAAGCTCTGGTGTATCACCATTTAAGTTAACAATATCATGGATATCTTCTATGTTCAAGGCTATAAAAACTTGACCTCTATATACATTTTGAATGACTAATTCAATGAGAGGGACATAGATTTTGATTTCAGAAATTTCATTCTCTAGGCTAAAGGGAGTCTAGTTTTTTGAAATGTTTGATTAAGCCTTCTTAGTCACTCCTCTATCAGCAAAATCAGCTTCATTATTTCTACTATTTACAGCAGACGAAATGGTTTTTTCAGGAGAATTAGCTGAAGTTCTAGTGTTGCTAGGGTCACCACTCTATTTTTCATTGATTTGGGTGTTTTTTCCCTTGTTTGGATCAGATGTTGGGTAGTGAAAAAGGTATGAAATTACTATGTATCTTCTCATTCTTTTACCATAGACATACTCCTTTTTTCCCTGGAAAGGTAATTTATTGTAAGAATTATGATAAAATTGGAAAGGTTTATGTTTATTGTAAAAAGATGGCTAAAGGTTACTTTTTGTTAACAAAACAGGAATTCGACGAAGTGAACAGTTGTACCAAAGGCGGGGTTGAAATTCATGTAATTGCTACTCCATCAGCATTGAACCATATCTAGCCAAAGGCAAGGAGATCTGAACGAATTAGTAAGAAAAGGCAGGGGACAGCTCGACCTCGGTCAGAGTAAACAGGATGATAACTAAACAAAGAGGAGCGAATCCCTCAGGATCCTTCGATCCTGAGGGATCACTGTTCAAACTCATCTTATTCCTTGAATTATCCGTCAAGATTTGATATATAAAGTAATGTCCTTTAGTAACAGTCAGTCAGTGAGTTGGTCGAAAGGCTTTACATTTAAACATTTCCTCTGTAATATAATGTTTTATTGACTCTCGGCTTTGAGAGAACCTCCTCTGTAATGCTTTATGTTTGTTTAATATAAGACACATGTTTCGTTCATCTTCTAAAGTTCTGAATTAGCCCAACAGTATTTCATTGGCGCTAAGGGCTCGACTCTAGTGGAATCACTTCACTGTTTGTATTTTTAATCCTTGCTTACTGTTGTGTGAAGTGTGTTTAATGTTACATAATTGATTTATCATTGTTAGATCAAATACAGATTTATTAACGAATTGCATTGCTATTTCATCCTTTACAAGAATCACATTTTCTCTTTGGTTATCTTGTTATCATTATAAAGCTTTGTTGTTCTGTATCTGATTCGAGTTGTTGTTCCATTAATTTATGATTTGTTATAATTCATTGTTGCGTAGTAATTGGCTGTCAACAGGATTGAAGTGTGGAAATCTAGTTGCTTGATTACGTTAGAGTTGTAATTTTTGTTCATTTCATATTCCTGTTCCATTTCTGTTCATTGTTTATTCATAGCTTCTGATTAGCAAATAGATGAGTTATATTTACATGCTGTTGTTCCTTTCCATATTTTGTTCCTTTTAAGTTACTTTCATTAGCACTAAGATTGATTTTTCTTTCATTTCGATTGCTTTAAAGATCACCTACTGTAGAGGACACTGGTTATTGCTTCCAAGTCCCCAGATTGGTTATCTTGCATCGATTTATAAGGGAAGGAGTTATTGCTACTATATCCTTGATCGATGTTTTGCATATTGGTTTAATTAAGGTTTGTTTCCATTCATGTCACTGTAATTAGATTTCTTTACAAGCATTTATTACTTTTGCATTTAACATTCTGTACTACATCTTCATAGAATTACTCTTAGATAATTGCAGCCTCAGACAGAGTACACTCTTGAAATAAAAATTCGATCCCGAATTGATGATTAATGTAGGCTAATTAGTTGTTAAAAAGATACCTTTTTATACCTCAACATTTTGGCACCATTGTCGGGGAGAGTGTATTCCATTTCAAAGGAGTGATGCACAAATGATTTTCTTCTGCTTGCAAAGAATTGGGTATTAAAGACGAAAGGTAAGAACCTGCGCACTGGGCAAGAAACACACTTGCTCGCAGCCTGCTTCACAGCAGAAGTAGGTAAGCTTCTTTCTTTAGGTAGGAATGAAGATTTGTTTTCTTGAATGAATAGACCAACTAAGAAAAACAAAATTCCTCCTAAAATTGAAAAACCTAAGGGATCAGTGACCCTTGGGCGAACAAATTTTATTGATGAAATGCTTAAGAGAACTTAATCTTAGCCATTAGTAGGATTTAGAAAAGCTATCTCTAGGCAGCCTACTAGTTCCCTTCAGGCTACAGAATCACCATATGAAGCCTTTGCTGAGATACACAGTCAAACAGAGGGAACTGAGCAAGATTCCCAAGAAATTGAGAATCCTTGCATAAGTTCCCCTCAAGAAGGGAACTCTAGCAATCTCCGAGAAGGAGAAGGGGACACAGGAGAAACCGGAGACCCAAAATATCCTATTAAAGTCGCCCAAACAATAAGTAGCCCAGATAAGGGAAGTGTTGTTCAACTTATTCAGAACCAAGGTTCTGAATCACCTCAAACAGTAGGTCAACATGGAACACTTATTATTCTAGACAAAGGGAGTGTTGTCAAAGCCATTCCTGCCCCTGCTCGTCAACTTATAAATTCCTTGGAAATCCCAGAGGTATATTGGAATATCTTCGATCAAATGGCCTAGAACCAAAATCAAAACCAGCAGACACCCCAACAAACCTCTACGCTGCAATATGCTATAGTATATACTGCAGTCAATGCACCTATGAAATCTATTCCCCTTCAACATATTCCCACATTTCATGGCTTAACATCAGAGGATCCAGACACTTTTTTGTTTGAATTTTATGTGCTGTGCAGGGGATATGATTATACCACCGATCCCCAAAAATTAAAACTATTTCCTTCAACATTAAAAGGGGCAGCCTTACGATGGTTCATGGGAATAGGTGGGGGTGTCATAACTGATTGGGATCAGATGAAAGCTGCATTTTTAAAGAAGTATCGAGATTATTGTAGATCTCTAGAATTAAAAGATGAAATATTCCAAAGGAAAGAAAAACCAAATGAAAATTTGGAAGAATATGTGGAACGGTTTCAATACAATCTTCAGAGATCCCCTTATGCATCCTTACCCTTACCTGATAATGTCTTGAAAACCACATTAATTAGGGGAATTAAAGATCAATGGGTTGAAACATTGAATATTATGGGAAAAGGTGATATATATCAGGAAATTTATCCTAACATCATTGATTTGTGTATCAGGAGTTCGAGGGGCAATACAAGGGTAAAATCAGTAGAATGTGATATGATTACAAGAGAAAATAAGACCTCTAATGAAGGTGTGACTCGTTCAGAGATTGGAAATATGCTAGAAGAATTTAAGACAGACATGGACTCTAACAACGCAGTTCGATATTATGCAAGCCAAACAGAAACAAGAAAAAGCAGAGAAAAATTTGGCAATATTCTGTCCCAGATGTAGAAAGAAACACATCCACAAATAATTTCCATTGGATGTGATTAAAGTCTGCACCATTTGCACGAAAGATCACCCTACAGAGGGATCTCCTTCACTTCCTGGCCTAAAAGCAATTTATAAGGAGGCATAAGAAGAATCAGAAGTGGTATGTCTACTTAATCAGCGCCGACAATGGCAGCCGCGACAGTCAGGTATGCCAAATGATCCATTTTATTTTCAGCCTCCTCAGTATAATGCTAAAAAATATAGTGGGATGTGGCAAAATGAACCACCTTTCCCCAATTGGTCACAACAACCATTTCCTCCCACATCTTGGCCAAATCAAAAAAACCAAAATAATTGGCCTAGCTTTCCTTTCTACCCACCATTTTGGAAAAATAACTATCCTACACAATGGTCCCCCTCTACTTCCCAGAGTTAGGCCTGGCAGTCAAACTGGAAAAAACCTACAAATCAGCCAGCTGGATCAATTCCTCTCTCTCAACCTACACTGCCAGCTCCCTATACAAACCCCCAGACCAACTTATGACCACAACTCCCAGCCCAACCCAACCCAACCCAAACCCAAAAAATAGGCCAATTCAGTCTGTCCAAATAATGGAACCCCCAGAAGTAGAAACTAAACTGAGGGAGTGCAATTATCTTCAATTAAGGTCTGGGCACATAGTAGAAACAAAGAGAAACAATGATGCTCATATTGAAGATCTGTTACCTGTAGAAAAAACAGTACAAAATGAGAAGGAAGTTCAACAATGAAATCAACAACAAAGTCAACAACAAGTAACAACTTCCTCTCCACCATTCCCAGAATGATTAATCATACCACGTCCATTAGAACAACCTAATTTTGATCTTCTGGGAGAAATAAAAAATTTGTGTATAAAAATCCCTCTCCTCCAAGATATCCAAGACATTCCTATATATGTAAAAACCATTAAGGAATTATGCATAAAGAAGCCAAAGAGGAGAAAAATCACCAATCCTACTGTCCAAATAGTCGGTACCTTATCTGACTTATTATCAAGAATGGAAACACCTGTAAAATATGAAGACCCGGGAAATACTATAGTGACAGTCCAAATCCATGGGCAATTGTTTCCAAATGCCTTAGTTGATTTGGGAGCAGCAATCAATATTTTAACAACCACCACCTATCAAAAACTTGGCATTACATCACTAGAACCAACAACAATATTACTGGAATTGGCTGACCGATCGGTAGTCAAACCAGAAGTTACATTACAAGATGTAATGGTATCTGTAGATTCCTGGGAATACCCTATTGATTTCCTGGTTATTAATCCAAAGAACTGGCTAGAAGGGCGTCCATTGATCTTAGGTAGACCTTGGCTGGCAACTGCCGATGCTTATATTGGATGTCGACAAGGAAATATGACAATAACAAGTAGAAACTATGTCAAGAATTTAGCCCTATATCCCCCAGCCCAGCCAAGTCTATCAATAATCAAAACAAAAAAAAAACCTGCATCATATCTAATGGAAAATATGAGATCACTTCTAACTATAGAAAATGCTCTTGATTTTAAAGATCAAACAGAGGATGATATCATTAATAGTTTCATTAATAAACCACAAACCAGATCTCATTTGCAATTTCACATGATCAAGGCAGCATTCGATAATAAAGAAGAAGAAGATCCTTTCAAAGATATTATTAATCAAGTAATACCTACTACTTCTTTGTACAATAGCAAGATTGTAGAAATTGAGCCGGGAAAAACTCTAAACATTAACAAAAATCTCATTGCTGAACAAGAAGAGAAATTGGTCCAATTATTATGAAAATACAAAGCAGCCTTTGCATGGGATTACCCCGATATGAAAGGAATTGACCCTCAATTGTGTACACACCACATCTATATTGAAAAATATGCAAGACCCATTCGCCAACCCCAAAGAAGACTAAACCCTCACCTCAAAGATATTGTGAAAGCTGAATTACAAAAACTATTGGATGTTAATTTCATCTACCCAATATTTGATAGCAAGTGGGTCTCTCCACTAGTAGTGGTACAAAAAAAGAACAAAAAGTGGAGAATATGTGTAGATTATCGTGAAATTAATAAGGCAACACAAAAAGACCACTTTCGCCTTCCTTTCATTGACCAGGTATTAGACACATTGGCAGGAAAGAAAATCTTTTCTTTCCTCGATGGCTTCAGTGGGTACAATCAAATCCAGATTGCACTTGAAGACCAGGACAAAGCTACTTTTACCTGTCCATGGGGGCATTTGCCTACCGAGTCCTACCTGTTGGCCTATGCAATGTGCCTACTACATTTCAAAGGGAAATTCTCAACATCTTTGCAGACTTAATAAATGAAGGCCTCAAAGTATATATGGATGATTTCACACCTTATGGGGATGATTTTGAGCCTGCATTGGAAAACCTAGAAAAGGTATCGCAAAGATGTATTGACACTAGGCTTTGTTT
Source organism: Pinus albicaulis (assembly GCA_034641835.2). Classification (NCBI taxonomy): domain Eukaryota; kingdom Viridiplantae; phylum Streptophyta; class Pinopsida; order Pinales; family Pinaceae; genus Pinus; species Pinus albicaulis. The sequence continues at coordinate 80,956,571 of CM076576.1, forward strand.
AAGCCATGAAAAGTGTCTTATGATGATGACAGAAGGAGTTATCTTAGGGAATTATATTTCAGTAGCTGGAATTCAAGTGGACCCAGCTAAAATTCAAATAATCTTGTTAATTCCCACACCCACCAAACAAATAGAGGTACGTAGCTTTCTTGGATTTTTTGGTTACTATAGAATATTTATAGAAAATTATTCTCGAATAGCTGCACCTTTATATGCACTAACTGGAAATGTTGATTTCATTTGGACAGATAAATGTGAAAATGCCTTTAATGATTTGAAAAAGCTTGTTTCAATAGCCCCAGTGTTGAGGGGCCCAAATTGGAATTTTCCATTCCAAATTTCATCCGATGCCTCAGACACAGCAATTGGAGCAGTACTTGGGCAGGAGGAAGACAAGAAGCCATATGCAATTTATTATATTAGCAAAAATCTATCCCCTGCTGAATTAAATTATACTATGACTCAGAAGGAATTTTTAGCTGTAGTTCATGCTATAAGCAAGTTTAGACATTATATAATTGGGTATCCTGTAGTACTATATATTGATCACTCTGCCATTAAATTTTTAGAAAATAAACCTATTACAAACGGAAGAGTGACAAGATGGTTGATTTTACCGTAGGAATTCGATATCACAATCAAAGATCGACGTGGGAAAGAGAACCCTGTAGCTAACTTTCTATCAAGAATGCCAAAGCCAACAGATACAGAAGCAGTTGAAGACCACTTTCCAGATGAACATCTCTTTGTTGTTACTATCAGAAAACCGTGGTATGCTGATATAGCAAACTATTTGGCAATAGGTAAATTACCTAAACATATACCCCTTAATGGACAAAAAAAGATAATATAGCGTAGTACCCGATTCTGTTGGATTGGGGGCTATCTATTTCACACAGGGGGAGATATGCAAATAAGAAGATGTGTCCAAGAGGATGAAGTATTTGATATTTTGAAAGCATGCCATGATGGCCAATGTGGCAGACATTTTGCAGATTGTATAACTACCCATAAGGTTTTACTAACGGGCTATTACTGGCCTACCATCTTTAAGGATGCCAAACAATTTGTGCACGCTTGTGATAGCTGCCAAAGGGCAGGTCGCGTTAGGCAGTCTGATGGAATGCCTTTGAACCCTCAACTAGTGATTGAACCATTTGAACATTGGGCACTTGATTTTGTTGGCCCTATTATCCCTCCTTCAAACCAAAAAACATACATCCTAGTTGCAACCGAATATGTCACTAAGTGGGTCGAAGTAGAGGCACTTTCAAAAGCTACAGAGGACTCTGTAGTACAATTTCTTTTCCAAATCTTTGTGCGCTATGGCCTCCCGAGGGACATAATCACAGATGGAGGACCAAAATTTGTAGGTAATAAATTAGTTGAAACACTGTAAAACTACCACATTCAGCACAAGATTACAACTCCATAACACCCACAGGCCAATGGCCAAGTAGAGAGCATGAACAAAGTAATCGAATCTATATTAACAAAAATCGTTGCCTCACACAGACAAGATTGGGCCTACAGATTGCCACAAGCATTGTGGGCATATTGAAAAGCGTGGAGACCTACTACAGAATGTTCACCATATCAATTGGTATTTGGAAAAGAACCCATATTTCCTATAGAATTTGAAATTCAAACATTAAGAACAACTGAAAAGGTGGGTCTAGATCTGAATGAGGCCCAGGTTAAAAGACTGTAGCAAATTAATGATTTAGATGAAATTAGGCTCTCTGATCTTCAGCACATAGCATTAATCCAGAAACAGAGAGCCAAATGGCATGATGCCCATATCAAAGAAAAGATCTTCCACGAAGGAGATTGGGTACTCTTGTATGATTCTAGGTTTCAGGATTTCCCAGGGAAACTCCAGACATGATGGCTTGGACCCTATGAAATACAAAAAGTGCATGATAATGGCACTATTACATTAGCTACCATTGACGGATCTGGACATCCCTTTAAGGTAAATGGTCATCGAGTACGATTGTATCATAAACCGCTTACCCAAGAATTCTTTTACCAACAGTTACGGGAAGATTCTACCTTGGAAATTTTCGCTGAAGGGGAGAACTCCTCCTCGGCACCAGTTTGTTAAATCATTCCTTTTTTTTAAATTTTGTACATAAAGAATTTTTCATTTTCTTGATTGTTGTTTTACAAAATTCATTTTTTAAAACCTCTGTTTATATCATTTCTTTATTGTTTGTTTCATGAAATTCGGTTTCTTTAAAAAAAAAGGAAAAAAGAAAGAAAACATTCTGCTTATTTCGTTTGTTTTGCTATTCCTTTCCAAAGGAACAACACTTCTGTTGTTCCTTTCAAAAGGAAAAACAGTTCCGCAGAGTTCTTTTGTTGTTCCTTTTTAAAGGAACAACACTTCCGCAGAGTATTTTTGTTGTTCCTTTCGAAAGGAACAGCAGTTCCACCGATTGTTTTTGCTGCTCTTTTTAAAGGAACATCACCTTTTTGAGTGGATTGTTTTTCGTTTTAAGCCAACATTTTGAATTTTTGATTACTCTTCTAAAGGAAAATATGTCATTTATATACAATCATATAAATTAAAGCTTACTGTAACCAGCAAATCAAAAGAAATCGTCATTTTTAAGGAAATTGTCTAGTAATGATAAGAAAAAAGGAAAAAGGGGCATGATCAATAACATAAATTTGCTATTTTATTACCATTGAATTAATCTAATCGATTATCTTTATCATGACTGGTTCTTTCCCATATTCTATAACTTTCTTTGATTTTTATTTATGGAATAGGAATAAGGGCATATTTTTTTCTATTGAGACGTTCAAACTTTTTCCACCATCCCTACTCTTAAGGAGTGTTGAGCCATCCTTTATGAATAACTAAGGAAAAGTGCTATATGAAAAAGAAAAATATTTACATATTTTATTGCAGATGGAGGATAGGGGGTCTCATCAAGAGCCAACCTACTGTGATCATAAGGAAGGCAGTGAAGTGGCATTTCCATCATGGCCACCAAACCAGGGAAATGGTCCAATAGACAATTGAAAAAAATCAAGAAGTCTTTGGAACAGGAGGTCTCATCACGAGCTGGCCTGCCCACCTTTCACTTCTTCCCGGTGAATGACATTGTGGCTTATCTGGTCACCAAGCCAGCACAATGGCCTCCGTCACGATATTCAACAAAAAGCACTTCCTCAGTATAAATAAAGGACAATGGTTCCGTGGGTAAGAAAGTAACTCTATCAAGGTTATGGAAACCTGTGGGCAACAGAGCTCTTCTGATGGTATTGGAGTCACATTTATAAACATCAATAGTTATATTTAACCCTTTTCCTATATCTCTATTTAAATATCAAATGAAAATATGAATCCTTTACCTTTACTTCCAAACCTATTATACATGAAAATCATTACAAATCGATCATATTAGTTTGAAATGGTAAATAATGCAATTGTACTTACATTTATCTTATGTTGTCCCTTCTCCTCATATTTGAATCATTACAAAATGATTTTCTATCCATTACCGATTCATCACACACTTTGATTTCAGTAATTTCTATAATTTGATTGAATGTATCATAATTACGCCTGCTTTTTACTGTTGTACTACTGCTGTGCCACACTTGCCTCTCTCAATTGACAGTCGAGGACGACCTATCATCCATTAGGGGGGGCGCGGATGTATACATGCAGATCACATCCCGAGATTTCTTTACCTGTATGTGAACCAAATCCCTGCATTTTATGAAATAACAAATTTTCAACGACATTATTCCAATTCACCGTTCTGTGCTATTCCATTGTGATTAATGTGTGTTGAGAAAAACTAACAGAGTACAGAGACGATGGGAGGATGGCCAATTTGCAGTGAACCACAGGTGCTGATCATTTCTGATGTTGCACGAGAAATTTTAGAAAGACTGGGGTGGATTACATATTTCATGAGGATGCAACAATCCCATGAAGCAGTGGCCACCGAATTTTTACAAAACTTACAGAAAGGATCCTCCATGGTTAGAGGAAGACAGATAGCTGTATCCGATGAAATAATTGCAGAGGTGTCTGGCATCCTAGTGCAAGGGACTATTTGGACTCAGAAAAATATTAGGATTCGAGAAGAAATGAAGATTTTTTAAGATGATAGACAGACATTAGTTGTCAAGGGCAAAGGAGTTCAGCCAACATCATTAGGAGAACCATGAACGGAGTTGGCCAAGATTGTGCAGGCTTATATAACATGTGATGGAAGAAAAGATGTGGTAAGACCTCTCCACCTTAAGCTACTGGTTGTATTAAAATAGAAATGCACCATTAATTTGCCTGCATTTTTAAATTCTTTTTTGCATGATATTGCTCGTGGCATAAGAAAAGCTCAACATGTAGATATGGTGGTCAGCCACCATTGTCTAATTCGATTAATAGTGAGTCGTATCCTCGCCCAGCAACAGACCAGCTGGGAAGAGTTGATATTCTCCATTGACGGAGGGTTAGCTTTACCTGCTCCAAAACAGAAGAGGATGGCCGGCTCAATAGCTGAGCCATCTACTCACAGACAGTCCCTCCATTCAAAACGAAGTAGGAGGATGGTGGAAGCACTTCTGGGCAGCAGTAGCCAGCCCCTGGAATTGTATAGCTCAGAGGATGAACAGCCCCCACAATTGGAGGGAGTAAGCCCTCGTACTAATGAGGAAGAGGAATTGGAAGGAGAAATTCACTACTCAAACGAAGAAGAAATAAGTTGCCACATCGGTAGTGAAAAACAATCTAGTGCAGAGGAGGGAAATAATGAGGAAGAAGAAATTAAAGGAAATGCTCAGGAAGAAGAAATTGAAGGAGAAATTCGATATTAGGATGAGGAGGAAGGAAGCTATCATACCTGTGAGGAGGACAAAGACCATCATAGAAGCGATAAAGAAGGAATAGAGCCTCCTAAAAATGCTATCGTAAGCCCTTTACAGGAAGACCAATTGGCCCAGATTTTGGCCAATATGAGTGATTATGCACAGTTTCATAGCCCTTTTGACCTTAATATTGATATTAATCAACTACAAAAGTACTCTGCTAATGATAAAGAAATAGCTGGAGAAATTTTGATTGAAACAACAAACCCTAGCGAAGCTAGGGTTGCTTCTCCTGAGAGGCGTGAACAAGAGAAAGAGAACACTGAAGCAATATATCAACTTGGAAGCCCCCAGGAGATTGCAGAGTCAACTGAGAATATGATTCTCGAAGAATTTATCCAAGGGCATATGAATGTGGAAGAAGAACCCCAAGAAGAAGATCAAGAAGAGAATTTAATTAAAGGCATGGCTGATATAGACCAAAACCCTGTTAAGAAAATGGGTTCAGATAATGGAGCGGCTGTTCCATTAAGAAAGAGGAGGAAAACAACTGAGATTGAGAAGCTTCACAGGGAATGAATAAATCTTCATAAACTAGTAGAACAACTCAGGAAAACCATTAGGGTTCTGAGAATGAAACAGATGCCTAAGCGAGCCCCTAAGAGAAGAAGCATTGCTACCAAAAGAATTTCGAAAAAGAGAAAGGTGACTGCTAATAGGAACCCCCAAGTTACAGAAGAAACCATACCTGAGCCTAATTATGAGGATGCAGAGTAGCAAATGGCCATTCCAACACAAGTTGTTCCAGAGGAACCTATTTCTAGTGAAAATATGCAATCTAGCAGTCAGCACAATTTTGGTGATCCGACACTAGCTAGACTCCAAGAAGAGTTGGCACAGGCCCGAATAGAAAGGCAAAGATTGGAGGAATACACTATCCCAAGAAAGAGATATCAGGAATTGCAGCAACAAATGAGAATTATTCATGAAGCAGAAGCTGAAGCTCATGAAAATGTCGGAAAGCAGAGAAAAAGGCTGATAAGGTAATGAACCAACTAAAACTAGCCTACAATCAAATAGACACTCTCTGCTCCTTGTATACTGATGTCTTAGCCTATATATGCCCCTCCAAAAACTATGCTTTGTTTTTACTAGAAAGATATTTACAAGTAAAGATCAAGGCAGTTAGGGTAGGCAAATCCATAGAGCTAAAAACCATAGATAACTTTGTATCATGCTGAAAACTTTATGGGATCAAAGTACAACGCCTTTTGTGTGAATTTTACCTGCATAATTTAGTACTTGAAAATGATTGTGAGTCAAACCCTAGCCCTTTTGTGGGAGATATTCAAGATCAGGCTTTCATTTCCTTTGCTGTGAATCAATTAAAATGGCTTAAATCCTATAATGCTTTCCAAAGGCAGGAAAATGAATTAGATTTGTGGGTTAGGAGTGAACCTCAGAACCCATCCCAATTTTGGGCTAGATAGAAAAGTTTGATGACAAAGTAAGGCATTATCCAAGCATTGGGGCCTGTCCAAAAATCAATTATTTTGAATGGAACAGATTATTTCTTATCCATTAGAAACCAAGCTTATATAGCAACTAAGGTCCACTGGAGAACCTCCAATCAAAATGTGCAAAATAGGGAACCATTTAATTATAGAAACTTTGGGCTAGCTGCAAACCGCTTGATTTCCTATAGCCATCTCGTTTTAAAATATGGACCATTTTGGTTAGGATGTAGGTTCTGTAGCCCTATTGCATGGTACCCTGATTCAGACTACAAATCTATTTACGAAATCCCTGAAGGACAAACAGAACATGTTTTTGAGGAATTAGCTGCACTACATGGTTTTAGGCCTGTCGATGACAAACATTCTCCATCTTATTCTTTGATTGCTCTCCATGTGAACTATAGTTTTCATGAGGACATGAAAAAGATTAAGCAAGGGGGTATGTTGGGCAGTGAAAAAGGTATGAAATTAGTATGTATATTCTCATTCTTTTACCATAGACATACTCCTTTTTTCCTTGGAAAGGTAATTTATTGTAAGAACTATGATAGAATTGGAAAGGTTTATGTTTATTGTAAAAATATGGCTAAAGGTTACTTTTTGTTGACAAAACAAGAATTCGACGAAGCGAACAGTTGTACCAAAGGCGGGGTTGAAATTCATGTAACTGCTGCTCCATCAACATTGAACCATATCCAGCCAAAGGCAAGGAGATTCGAATGAATTGCCAAGAAAAGGCAGGGGACAGCTTGGCCTCGGTCAAAGTAAACAGGATGATAACTAAAAAAATAGGAGTGAATCCCTTAGGATCCTTCGATCCTGAGGGATCGTTGTTCAAACTCATCTTATTCCTTCAATTGTCCGTCGAGATTTGATATATAAAGTAATTTCCTTTAGTAACAGTCAGTCAGTGAGTTGGTCGAAAGGCTTTACATTTAAACATTTCCTCTGTAATATAACGTTTTATTGACTCTCGGCTTTGAGAGAACCTCCTCTGTAATGCTTTATGTTTGTTTAATATAAGAGTCACGTTTCGTTCATCTTCTAAAGTTCTGGATTAGCCCAGCAGTATTTCACTGGCGCTAAGGGCGCGGCTCTGGTGGAATCACTTTGCTATTTGTATTTTTAATCCTTGCTTACTGTTGCATGAAGTGTGTTTAATGTTACAGAATTGATTTATCGTTGTTAGATCAAATACATATTTATTAACGAATTGCATTGCTATTTCATCCTTTACAAGAATCACATTTCCTGTTTGGCTATCTTGTTATCATTATAAAGCTTTGTTGTTTTGTATCTGATTCGAGTTGCTATTCCATTAATTTATGATTTTTTATAATTCATTGTTGCGTAGTAGTTGGCTGTCGACAGGATTGAAGTGTGGAAAACTAGTTGCTTGATTGCGTTAGAGTTGTAATTTTTGTTCATTTCATATTGTTGTTCCATTTCTGTTCATTTTTTATTCATAGCTTCCGATTAGCAAATAGATGAGTTATATTTACATGTTGTTGTTCCTTTCTAGATTTTTTTCCTTTTAAGTTACTTTCATTAGCACGAATATTGAGTTTTCTTTCATTTCGATTGCTTTAAAGATCACCAACTGTAGAGGACACTGGTTATTGCTTCCAAGTCCCCAGATTGGTTATCTTGCATCAATTTCTAAGGGAAGGATTTATTGCTACTGTATCCCTGATCGATGTTTTGCAGATTGGTTTAATTAAGGTTTTTTTCCATTCACGTCACTGTAATTATATTTCTTTACCAGCATTTGTTACTTTTTCATTTAACATTCTGTACTACATCTTCATAGCATTAGTCTTAGATAATTTCAGCCTCAGACAGAGCAAACTCCTCAAATAAAAATTTGCTCCCGGATTGATGATTAATGTAGGCTAATTAGGTGTTCAAAAGATACCCTTTTATACCTCAACAACTTTCAGCCACTGTTTTATGGTTTTCTGTTGTCTTTTTGGAAGTCTCTACAGGGCTGCTTTTGGCAGAATTATCAGAGGTTTTCTTTTTGGGAGTTTCTGGGTTCTTTTTACTTCTTAGGTCATACTGTTTGGGCGCTCCTATGTTGGCATTTTCAAAATCTTGTTCATAGTATTCAGTTTCTCGTCTTCTATCATCATAGGGTGTATATAGACCTTGTTTTCTTTCATTGAGGAAATCAGAATCCTAATTGCTTACTCCCAACATGTTTATGTTATTATCCTATGTATGGTCATTTGTTTCTCCATCCTCATTAACATAATTTTCTTGAAAATGAGGTCTGATTTGTTGATCAGCATCTCTTTGTCTGTTCTGAGGTTGATTTCTTCTGAAGTTCTGATTCTGGTTTTGGGATTGGTTTCTATTTTGATGAGTTGTTTGGTTTTATCTAGATTGAGCTCTCTCATATATGCTTATCCTCTCCATCATCCTTTCCATCATCCTTTCCAATTTTGAGTCAAATGTGTAAGGTTCAACTTCATCCCTATAAGATACCCTCTTCTCAGTCTTCATTCTAGCTCTCTTCTCAATCAGATTTGCTTCTACACCTAAGGCTCCCCTCTTCATATATTCTAAAGATAAGGGGTCCCTTTCTCTTTACTGATAGGCCATTTCAGGGTCAAATCCTTCGGGGAACTTGGCCAAAACTGAGCCTTGTGGAAGTTTCAAATATGGGGGTAGTGCATTATAAACACTATTAAATCTAGTACAATAATTTTGAACACTTTCCCTAGGGTTTCTCTTGAGGTTGTTGTAATATGAAATTATTTGGAGAGGGTTCTTCCTCATTTCCCATTTTTTGATGAATGTTTGATGTAAATAAGGGAGATCATTTATGCTATTAGGAGTTAAACCCTTAAACCATTTCTTGGCCTCTCCTCCTAAAATTTGGGCAAAGATTCTCATCTTAATGTTCTCATCTTCTATTTCCATATAATCAAAGGCATATTTCACCTTTTATACATGTTTTTGAGTAGTATTGGGTTCATGTATGGTGAAATGGGGAATTTTGGACTAATAGTCTTGTGGAAAATTGACTAAAGGTAAAGGAAGGACTAGAGGAGCATATAATGTTTCCATGATAAGAAGTAATGGGATAAATGGGGGGTTTACAAGTGGAGGGTTTATGAAATGAGGGGGAGGATGGAATGGAGTAGTTTGAAAAGTAGGTGTATGGATAACATAAGTACTTGGACCAGAAAGAGACTGTTGAGCAGATCTGGGATGAGAGAAACCAAAATTATGAATGAAATGCAGATCATATGGAGTGGTTTATCTTCTATCAGTATGTTCACCACTATGTTGGGGTGAGTGTGGAGACTCAAAGTCTATATGATCTATATCACTAAGTGACTTAGTTCTAGATGGGTTTCTTATGAATGGTAAGTCAACTTGTGTATCTTGCAGAGCTGAGAGATTTTCAGGGTCAGAGTTAGCTCTATTAATTGGTCTGACAATAGTTGAATTATTGGATTTAAGAAATTTCCTAAGGATACTTTATGGATTATCAACTATCTAAGGAGGATTTTGGTCAGGATAGGCTCTAGTATAAATTTTTCTAGAAGCCACTATGTGGTGTTTTTATACCCAATAATGAGAAAATTTTAGCCAAATATGACATTCTTTAAAAAGGCTAACTAATATTTTTCAAATAAAACTCAATCCTCAAAGTCTTCTTAACTGAGTTTTCATGATGTTATGATAATTTTTTCCCAGTGGAGTCTTAGGAAAAACCAGTGGGGTCAGTAGGCCTGTTGAATACCAATGAAGTCGCCACGTGAAGGATTTTTACTTGTTTTCAATGGTTTGGTTGTTGTTCATTTTTATCAACAATCAATAATAACCGGTCTTGGTGACACTTGATTCATTTAGGAATAGGGGTTAGTTGAGTTTTGAAGTTATCTATTACTTAATATTTTTGCCCAGTATGGTCGCCACTATGTTAGGACTCCCGTAGTTTGCAAGACTGGCAAGAACAAATGCTGCAGGGCCTACATCAGAACCACTTTGGAATTCTAGGACCTAGCCCTCCTAGATTCAGAGAGGGATCTCTCTATATAAGTGTTTTCAGAAGATATACCTTTAAGGCTTATGATATGATATTAGGCTAGTTATGAAGTACAAGGGTTTTTTTTGTTTTTGGTTGGGATGGATATCATAAAAATGAAGGAAGTCTTTTGAAGGGTAAAGGTGTGAGCAGGTTTAAAGAATGGTTTAGCTGATATGATAGGTAAAATACAATATCAATCCATTAGGCTATGGAGTCACAAAAGGATTTAATTGCACAATAAGTTTCAAGAGTGGTTCATGGGGCAAGTCATCTATGTCAAAAGATCTCTTTAAGTTGATTTTCGGTCTGGAACATTATGAGAGTTGTGAAAGAAGAAAACATATGAGAAAAAAATGGCAGCCTAAGATCAGGTAAGGACTGTTAACCTATCCTTATTTCAACATACTCTCAAGGGAAAACATTTAAAACAAAGAATAGCCTAAGATCAAGTAAGGAATTTTAACCTAGCCTACTTTTGGCATACTCTTGAGGGATATTTTCAAAGCAACTATTGGAGATAAACTAGAGGACAGGGCTAACCATAAACTTCTCTAGTTAAAATTTAATTAGCATACTTTTCAAGAACTTTCAAAGACAATATCTCAAGTTGTACTCAGGAAACATGGGCACACCAACACTTCACTGGTTATACTCTATTGAATTATCCTTAAATCACAATTATAAGAAAACATAAAGATAAAGCTTATCAGTGAGATTTAGGGTACTTCTGGAAATAAATCCTAATCTACGTTTTTTGTTCTTTATCAGAGAAAATGGACAATATGGAAAAATAAGTAAAATAAAAGTTACAGTAAGAAAAACATCACCATTAACATAGACCAGGATCCCATAAATCAGCTTGTATATTTGATGTTCAAACCAGTTACAATTTTCAAGTCCAGTAGGTCTTTATAGCTTCAAACATCTCATCTCAACCTATCTTTCTTCAATTACTAACAGAGCTTCAACAAACTTAATAGCTATTTACATTTAATAAGTATTCAACCAACAACAATACTAGGCTCCTCATATGATATATATAGGTAAATTGAGGAGGTGGAGTGAAAAGAAGAGTTATTTGTTCAATTAATACAGAGTAAATGCTTCTCGGCCTTTGGGAGGCCTAATGGAGAAGATATCTAATGTCTTAACTCTGTTAATTGATTTTTACATTAAGTTTCATCAACTTCAGTAATTTTTGTTGACTTTTGAGGCTTTTGGTAGGCTGGCAATTACTTTCTGAACTATGTTTTGAAAATATCTCTGACTGTGCATTGAATTTGTATTATTTTGAGGAAAATAAACTAGCAGGTGGCATTTTTGAGGATTAATTGCCTCGCTAATGTGACATTTTGAAGCGATGTTTGCTAATTTGTCTGCTTTGTGGCTTTAAACACTAATTAGGCCTCTAATTTGGATTTAGGCCTCCTTTAATCATATTTATTCTTCAAACTGTGTCTTTAACCTTTAATCTTCGGGTTAAGCCTTTAAGTTTCTGGTTTTATGCTCTAACCTTTATCCTTTAATCTTCTATCTTCACTTTTTCTTCACTGATCTTCATTATTTTTCCTTTGTGTAGAGGTGGCTTTTTGTTTCAGGTTCACTGATGTCTTCAGGATCTTTGGGTTTTATTCGCTCCATGGCATCCATTCTGCCCTCGACCCTCTGCAACATCCCCAACACCTTTGCGTTGGCAACAGGTCTCCTTCTGCAAGCACCTCTACCAACTCGGATTTCCATGTCAGCTCTTCTGCAAAAACAACTCGGAAACAACAGCTCTGATACCACAAATGAAGGAAACAAAACTGAATTCGGTAAGGAGAGCTGGTTTGCTAAAATATCTCTGTCAGCATTTCCCTTAGTTTACCCCCACGTGGCTCTTTATTTTCGGGAATTTATTTATCAATTTCAAAGAAATTGGCAATTCACAACTTTTGAATTCCCAATGTATTTTTCGAACTTTTATTCTACCACTAAACCTTAGAACTAAGGTTACAACCCTTCACACTTCATATTAAAATCCAAAACTCTTTGCAAAGGACACCTTAATATACTCTGGGCCCACACATTCAATCGCGGGAATTCAATTATTTATGTGTGCCATACCTTATAACCAATGTTTAACTTTCGAAACTTTTTATTAATGCCGACGCTCTGTTTTAAACAAATGACGGTGTAATAAACCTTGGCTCTGGGCCCCACCTCTACGATCAATAGACCAATCAAATGCACACACCGTACCTCGGTTATCGTTCGCGCATCTTCATCAAACGACCACCGTTCGATGGCTCCCTCCCAGATCGACGGAGTTCCACGATATCGCTCGATCTCCTTGGTCAAACATTAACATGCGATGGCACGCATTGAAAGGTGGTTTTGGGCTTCTGTCCTGTGCCACGTGTTGAAGGTTCTATGGAATCGCTCGTGATTTGAAAATACCGCTCAACCCGCAAAAGCGGTGCGATATGGGCAATCCGGGTTTGCCAATCCACTCACAGTTTTGAACAATAACTAACCAAGGTTAAATTGGGGTTGCAATATCCTTATTACTCAGTTAACTCAGGTCTATCCTCAGTAGGTTTAACCACAAACAAATGTAGTTCTCTTCCGACGGGATTTTCACTACCATTAGGATCGAGTTAATCAACCATAGTTATATGCTGACTTCTTCTATGAGGGGAATTAATTCAACAGAGTTTGTTCGAACAAATTCAAGAGAACCAGTGGACAGAGGGATGCGGAAACTATATGATAGTTCAATTCAAAAATCATACTCGCACAGAATTCAATCGCTTCACAATTAAACAAATTTCCTCACAAACATCAACTCGAGACAATTTGATAATCAATGGGAACTGAATTTTATTCAATCGGAAGCAATTGCTTAACACACAGAAATTATTGCAGAAATATCCTCTTCTCCCCCCTCTTCAATACATCCGAGGAATATAATTTATATACATTACAATGTGACTCTTCGGTTCCTCTACGAGGACCGTTTAGAAAATCAAACGCCCTATTACAATAATTCGACTAACTGGAACATGACAAATGGATCGAATCTAACTATTCGACTTCTACAAATTCTAACTAAGCTAAATGAAAGAGTCAGCTAAGGTATTGACACCTAGATATTATAATTAAATGTTTTGAACCCTCCCAGTCACAACATGCAGACAAAATCTCCTACATTGCTGGCTAGTGTCTAATGCCCTTGCATCATTGGTCATCGCGCCTGAGTCATATGGTGGAAAAGGGAAGGGGGCTTAAGCCAAGAGGGCTTAAAGCCTATATATAAAAAGGGTCAGAAATAGACCAAAAAGTGGGTTTTTAAGCCTTTTGGATGTTTTGATAGGGTAAAAAGGGCGTTATTAGACCATAGAAAGGAGTTTTATAGGTTTAAAAGGGTTTTTCAAAGGATATAGAGGATAAATGGGGGTAAATGGGGGTTTTTTAAAGGAAAAGATGAATGTTTAGGGTGGGTGAAAATAAGTAACAAATGATGAAATGGAGAGGAGATTATGAAGGTGAACTTGATGGAAAATAATCTAAAAACAACCTTCTTTTGTAATAGAAGGACTACTTTGAAGGATTTTGAATGAAGGTTTATCAATAAGATGGATTTCTGAATGATAATGAACACAGAGAGGCTTCAAGAAGTCACAGATTTTATATGAAATTTGTTTCTTGAAGGCTAAAGACCCTTTTTAGCCATCTTTAGTTATGACAAAATTTTATTGATGGCTAACATTGTGTTCAGAGTTAACTTGTTGAATATGTATGTTCAATGGGTAATTTGTTGGCAGATTAATTTTTATTCCTACTCCTTGCTAAATTATGTTTATATTGAATTAAGCTAAATCCTTTTGTCTCTGTTTCAAACAGGAATACAGAATCAAGGGGTTTCCAACCATTAAGGTATTTAATCTTGGCAAACCCCCATCAGACTATCGAGGAGCAAGGGATGAAAAACCAATAGCAGAATTTGCAATTCAGCAGGTATATGAAAATTTCTTGCTTATCTAATTAAATAACTTAGATATTTAGTTTTAAACTAATGTGAATTTTGAATAATATCTTTTATTAGCTACCATCTATTATGTGTTATCAAAGTAGTCACAAAATTGTTTATTGAATCCTGGGCAGACGATTCCTCTCTCACATAGAGGATAAAATTTGGTTGCAAAGTATTCATTTGATTTATTTGTGGTGGTGCTATCCTGGACATTGTAAATACTTTCTCATGTGTACACTATAAACAGTGAAATTAATTCAAAGAAAAGTGACAGCAAGAGGCTTGTACTTTCAATTTAATGTCACATATAACTGCTTTCCACATCCATTTGAAAAGTATCCCTATTGGTATACATTTTAAGTTTTTACATTTAATATGCAGAATGGTGAACCATATTAACTCAATAAAATTTTGAACAGTGATCCCTTTGAGCTTGTCAAGAAGAAGAAAAATTATACTAAATTTTTAGAGTTACATAATGTAATCAATTTTCCAGATCTGTTAACCTCTTCAAAAGCTAATTCAAACTGAAATGTTCTGGGAACACCGTTGCTATAGTGATGTTTACATTTTTTTTAAATCTTTTGGTTTCATTGGTATTCTGACGGTTTATAACCATCGCTTTAGCGACAGTCACCTTTTTTACATTTTTTATTTCGTCGGTCTTGCGACGCTTGTACACTTTTCTACCATCGCTCTTCTGACACTATGCGAACGTCGCTCTTCCAACAATTTGTGAAAGTCACTCTTCCGACACTTTGCCGTCGTCGCTCTTCCGACACTTTGCTAACATCGCTCTTTCGACACTTTGCTAACGTCTCTCTTCCGACACTTTGCGAACGTCGCGCTTCTGAAAGTTTCCTAACGTCGCTCTTTTAACACTTTGTGGGCGTCGCTCTTCCGACACTTTGCTAACATCGCTCTTCCGACACTGTGTTGAACATGTGTCGCTCTTTTGAAACTTTATCGAAGAGTCGGATTTGCGACGTAATGGCTTGCCACGTTTTGCCCTGCCTCAAAGTGTTGCTCTTGGGATGCCTATGTGTCAGAATAGCGACGATTTGGCCGTCCGAAATTAGGCCAAATGTGCTAGTGACCATAAACATATTTTTGTCTTTTTGCATACGTTTTGCATAACCTTTGACCTTTCTGACTATTGGAGGATCTTCCTTGGCACTAATGAGCTAAACAAAAAAATTCTCCCTCCTTAGTTCTCCATAAAACTGAATTTAAAGACAAAAATCATTCTTTAGAAATTTCATAGCATTTTTTGGCCTTCGAGCCTGGAACTTGCTACGAAACTACCCAATTATGGAGAAAATTCAAAATTATCCCTTTTTCATCAAAATTTCACCTTTAGGTCTGAAAATTGATATGATTAAAGATGATAAGGAAAACTTGGTTCAAAATGGCTCTTACCCTCTTCAAAAGGCATCATTTTCACTTTAGCAAGTTGATTTACTAATAAAATGACTGTTTTTTCTAAAATATACGGTTCATAAATGAGCGCCTATCTCCCTATCCTTGATATATGTTGAAGAACGGGAGGAGGTTTTTTTAAATCAGAATGTTTTGAAGAAAAATCTCTCTTGGTGTTTTGAAAACCATCTCTATCCGTCCAGAATCTGCATTCAAAAAATATGTATAAAACAGGAAAATTTTGCATTTTGAAAAATAGAGCCGAAATACATCTATGAATATCCCAATTTGTAGCACCTTTGAGGAAAGTGAAAGAGGTTAATGTTATTAGATATGAGATTGAAAATTACCTCTCTCAGTTTCTTAAAATGCTTCTCTGTTTTACCAGAAAGTTCCCTTCAATTTGACTGCTCAAAAATTCAAAAAGCAGAGAAATCCTCAGATTTTCTACGAAATTTTCAGGAGTTTCGTAGCGAAATCTACCTATTTTGCACTATATTCACTACGAAACTATGAAAAAATAGACAAATGGCTCTTTTTATTTTATTTTATGACTATGCAAGTGAACCCAAGGTGTATTATTGCGTATATGACCCTAATTACAAGACTAATGAAGTGTATATGACCTATAATAAACATGATTAAGTGAATTTCTCATCAAATAAATGATCTAACCTAATGATACAAGGTGAAGCTTATGATGACCCTATCAAAAAAATTTGAAAAATTGAGAGTGATAACAGTGGCTCCACTTGGGATGGTGTGCTGCCGTGGAACAACAAAGAACTAGTAGTTCTAGTGCCACCTTGATTGGGTTGCTCCCATCTTCAAAATGAAAACTTGAAACCTGCTCTGACTTGTAACCTTGGCACTAAAAAAACCAATAGCTGCTAAAGAACTGAAAGTACACATGCTGAATTTAAAACTAAAACTGACAAAATGCTTTATCTTCAAGCTTATTTATATACAAATGATCCTACTCTACTTGCTCAGCATAAAATTTGAATCAAGTGATCTCACACTTCCAATGAAGCCAATCAAGAAGTTGAGTACTGGATGGGGACTGTCATTTGACTTCTCTGATCAAAAAACCATTCCTGAGACATGACAACTTGTTGCACCATCTAAATTTGTCTACATAAATGAAAATTGTATTGAAATTCATTTCTATAGAAGATTCCAACAGTGCTGCGAAAGGATCTTTGAGAGTATGCACGAATAATTATTATTGATCAACAAGAAAATGTGAGTAAATATGATCCTTTGGTGGTGTTCCTTGTTCAGATTTTTCTTTATAACTCTTGTGACCATTCTCGAATAAAAAATAAAAAATTTTATTATCATTATTTTCATTTGGGAGAAAGAAAAACTTGGAGTATTCTTGGACACTTTCAAAAGGAACTGCCTCAGCAAGTACCACAAGAATTTATAGAGGTAATTATTAATATGATTCAACAAGCATACTCATCTGATTGTCTAAAATTTTCTTTTCAAAAATTTCTTCATTTTTTGTAAGCTGATGCAAGGAAAGACATGAAGAATAAATTTCTTCTTTTACCTGAGGATTATAGCAATTATCTTCCAGTATTTCCTATTTCTGTTGGATTTGATTCTCATATTCCTCATGATCAAAAGACTGAAAAGTCTACTGCAAATGTTCATAAAAATCAAAGGATGTAACTGATTGTCATAAATAAACTCCTGTTGGGTTTCATTTTCATCCAAGAGAGAGACTACCCTTTCTTCTTGGTGATGAAATGGATTTTCATGAAGGGCCTCTAAAATTTCCTCATCCATGAACTCATCATCTTCATAACAATTCTCCAAATATTCAATAAAAATCACACAATGTTAACAATAGTCTTTGAATAGAAATAATGAAGAATGACATTCTATATACATCTCATAAAATGCAACATGGAAATCAGCAAGAGAATATAATGAACCATTTGGCAGGTTTTCGTACCAAGACCGTGCTTTTCCCTCTAAAGTGACCATAAACATCTTCATAAGGCAATCCTCAGGGAACTTAACCTTAAGTCTACATACATGGATATGGAATCTAACGAAGTGCAGAGCAACATTTTCTTTCTTTTCATTTTTAAATATGGGAAGATCAGTTAACTAATCGAATTTTGGCATAATATTTGGAAAACCAGAGATGCAATACTGATTCATCATGGCATACCTAGAATTTATTCTTGCAATGGAACTCATCTTGGAACTTCATCAAGATAATGATCTTCAAGTAGTGGAGTCAAATTACAATTAATTATTTGATGTGTGGAGTCACCAGAGAAGAAATACAACAAATATGTACCTAAGTTTTTTCTTCTCTCAGACCTTAGAAGTGAAACTTTGTTGTTCTTCACAGGGAAAATTTACACCTTCGGTCCCTGGCAACACTGCCAAAATATTATCACCAAAATGAGTTCCTGTTGGGCTGCTACAATGGTCAACTCATAGTAACTCTTTCAAACCACTTGCAATTGGAAATTATCCTCTCCAGTCTGAGAGGGATCTCTCAAAAGACTAAAGGATATTCAATGAGTAATCTTGAAAACAAATGACTAACTCTGAATTGGATTGAATGTGTTGTTTTTGTGTAGGTGAAAGATGTAAATATTTTACTACCATTGGGATTATGGAGTCAACATGAAAACTAAGTCACAAGTCAACTTATCTCATGGAAGCTGAGGCAATTGTATTCCTATTAAACCACACATGAAGGACAAAAAAAAGAGCTATATGTATACAGGAAGTTGGAGCATGTCACCATGAATTCCAAGTGATTATACAACTAGAAAACTATATATAAAGTAAAATACTGATATAAAAAACTTACATAAGAATACAGAGAATAATCTTAGGCCTGAAATAGGCATGTTGCAACTGTATATTTCTGATTAAAAATTACAACAGTGGTAGTGTCAAGTCATCATCTCCCAACCCTTTCTAACTCTAAAACACTCTCATTTATAGAGTGAGAAATCATACAAATTATTTTCCACCTTTCTCACCTCGAATTCCTACCTCAGAGACCTATTTCAAACATGATTCCATCACTTGGAGACATCCTACGGTTATTTTTGTTTTGCAAAGTTTGAATACAAAAAGGAGACTTCTTTCATTAATAATTAAAAAAAAAAAATTAATAACCCTTATCAACTCCAACCAACTAATTTTTTGAGTGTACTAGAGTGATGATGTGTCATTATGCCACGTGGATGTTGAGATGGACCTCCTCCAAGTCAAATTTTACAACTTTTTCACAAATCTGGTTAGTGAAATTATGAAAAATAGGCTTCAAGGATGAGTGTATAATTTCCAAACCCTGATGGATTTTTGGAACCTGAGAGATATTTTGAAGATATACCTGTGATGAAGAAAAAACTCTTTCATATTTCCAAAATCCTTTTTCATTTTGTCATAAATCAAACTTGAAGTTGATTTCTAAAACAATCATGTACAAAAAATTTCGTAGCAAACTCCAAAATCCATCTTTTGCATAACCTTTGAAATTTATAATTGTTGGAGGATATTCCTTGGCGATAGTGAGCTAAATACAAATTTTTTCCGTCCTTAGTTCTCCATAAAACTGAATTTAAAGACAAAAATCATTCTTCAGAAATTTCGTAGCGTTTTTTGGCCTTCACGCCTAGAACTCGCTGCGAAACTACCCGATTATGGAGAAAATTCAAAATTATCCATTTTTCACCAAAATTTCACCTGTAGGTTTGAAAATTGGTATGATGAAAGATGATAAGGAAAACGTGGCTCAAAATTCCTCTTATCCTCTTCAAAAAGCATCATTTTCACTTTTAGCAAGTTGATTTACCAATAAAATGACTATGTTTTTCTGAAAACATAGGGTTCAGAGATGAGATCCTATCTCCCTATCCTTGATAGATGTTGAAACATGGGATGAGGGTTTTGTAAATCAGAATGTTTGAAAGAAAAACCTCTCTTTTTTTTTGAAAACCATCTCCAAGTGTCTATAATATGCATTTGAAAAACATGTATAAAACAGGAAAATTCTGCATTATGAAAATAGAGCCAAAAGACATATTTGAATCTCCCAATTTGTAGCCCCTTTGACAAAAGTGAAAGAGGTTAATCTTAGCCGATATGTGCTTGAAAATAAACTCTCTCATATTCTCATAATTCTTCTTTGTTTGCCCAAAAACTACCCTTGAAGTTGACTGCTCAAAAATTCAAAAAGCAGAGAAATCCTCAGATTTGCTACGAAATTTGTAGTTAGTTTCGTAGCCAAATCTGCCTATTTTTCATTGTATTCGATACAAAACAATGAAAAATTAGACAAGTGGCTTTTTTTTTATTTGATGACTATGCAAGTGTAATGTTCCTTTTTCAGAAACATTGTCAATCGACAAGAAAATCTATTCCAGAGATACACTGAAGCGACATTTACTGGATTTTTCACCTTTAAATAAAGGATGATCTCCAGAGGCTACCTATCCCACTAGAAGACTCTGCCTATAGAGTGATTTTCAAGGGAAAATATCCCCAATAGGGAAATACAACAAGATTGGGAATCTCTCAAGATAACCCAAAAATGCAGCTACAGCAATATAAAGACATAAACTGGAAATAGAAATGAATAGAAATTATACCAAAATGTATGAAAACCCTTGAGCCATTTTATTATGAAACAATAGCATCAAAATGATACAATTAACATCAAAAGAATAAGGCAAGAAACCTTCCATGAAAACATATGCCAAAATACACAATGTTGCTCCATAGCAGGATGCCTATGAATAGGGACTGCGCAGTCACATGAAGAAGACTGCTATATTGAGTGAAAAAAATCATAGGATCTGCATATAGATGGCTCATACATCATTGGGAGAGCTGATCTCACCTCCCAATCACTACCTCAAGTCAATCCTAGAAGGATTGGCTGAAATATGCAAAACTGTTGAAATGTCGGAGTTGTTGGGTAGCAGCAGAAAATCAATACATGGAATGGAATGGAGAAGGCTGAATGGCTGAAGCTGATGAAGAGCCCTTCTCCTTTGGAAATATGAAGTTCAAGGCTGATTCAGACACCAAAGATCTCACCCTCTGAAATGTCTGCAACACCCTCACTGCAAATGTGCTCCTACTAGAATGCAGTCTATGAGAGGGTATGCATTGTAACTGATGGAAGTGGTTGGCCTCCTGCCAATTATAGTGGAATAAACTTGAGAACCATCCTCACTAACCTCTCAGAAGTAGAGAACCTCCCTCCTCTAAAATATCAGCTCGAAATGGTGTTGTGGGAAACCTCCCCAACAACATCCTGCAACACTGCACAATAAGCTGCTACAGACACTGCGCTGATGGAGTAGGCTGATGCTATGGCCTGAATGTCGGAATGTGGGGAATGAGTGCAATCCTCCATGAGCTCCTCATTAAGGATAGGAAATCCTAAACAGGACTCCCTCGTGCCCTAAGGAACTGCATCTCTGCTGAACAGTGAAAGGTAGCAACAAGTCTCTAAGACTTGGATGTAAAATGATCCAACGATAATCTCAATGAGCTGCCTTGCTCCTCTTTTAAACACAATGAAGTCTCCACGTTCCTTCCTCTAGAAGTTTCCTCCTCCATGGAATATTCCTCCACTAAAACTGTGTTGTCCCACTTAGTGCTTTGTAACTCATGCCAACACAGTTTGATTTGGTCAACTAGGCTTTGTCCATTTGCATTTTAACCTCTTTCACACATGAGGCTGTGAAATCCCACTTCATGATGATCCCTTTTCATATTTTAAGTGATTGTATTCCTGTTTATTACATGAATGGGTCACTTTACCCACTTTTATTCAACAAAATGGAAATATGCAACTATAATGTTCCATTTTAGCTTGAGGCTAAAATTGGCAACATTACAGTCCTCCCCTCCCACATGTTGCTTGTCCCCAAGCAAATGCATAGAGAGAAAAAAATTCCTCCTCCTTCTCATCTTGTGGCCTCCTCATCCATGGTCCCACCACTGCTCAAATATGCTGCAATAAGTCTGCCCTCCAATGCACTCTCCCAAGTAAGAAAACTGAAGATGATGCTCCTCATGGAAAGATAGAAGGTGTAGTGGAATCCTTCTGCTGGAATGTGGCCTCCTTAAGGTAGGAGTGATGATATGCATGGGATAATTCTGCCCCCAATGGTGATCCTCTCATCCATGCTATCATCCAAATGAAAATCTCAACCCCCGGTTTCTGCAATGTGTTGGGGCTGAATGGAGAGTGTGCTTGTGCTTCTCAAGATGGTCCTCTCTCCGTTTGAAGTGTTCATGGGGTTGCCTCTATCCTTGGGCTGAAATAGTATGGCCTCCAAGAATGGCCCAAGCTACCTCATCAAGAAAATCAGCCATGAAATGCCTCTACAAATTCTCCAAGTGGTCCCTCCCACAAGAAGGTACAAGTAGCAATGTGGTAATCATGGTTTCCCCATGGTACCTCCTACAACATAAAACATGTATAATGGGGAGAATCTATCTCCCCATGGGCTATACATACAATTCTCTCCAAACAATGCTCCTCAATAGATATACAACATCAGAAATATATAAGGAGCAATATGCAATAGAAACAAGTTGTCAAATGACAACCGAAGAGTGGATCCAAATCCCACTCATGGAACCTGCGCAGTGCCTCCTTGGCCTTCCTCAAAATCAAAAGTAACAAGTGTTGTACTAGCCACTTTTTTTCTGCCACAACATCTCCTCATAAGATGAAACATGAAATCACAATTTGGTGCCAATGGTGCACACTAAGAAGCATGTGGCTTCCCCCACAAACCATCATAAGAGTATCCAATCAAGGCTACAAGTAGCTGCAAGTACATCATACCAAATGCAAGAAGGGATGATCCTCCTTGATCAATATGCTACTCATATAAATTAGAGAGGTACATAATGGGAAATGATACCTTTTCTACCATGTACTTGAGACCTTGAGCTAAAATGGCTCATCTGAATGCTCTCCCTCTCCTCCAATGAGTAAGGGAATGGTTGTTCCAACCTCTCCAAAGTCATCCGGTCTATGCATATCCATATGTTGATGAATATCATGATGAATGACCTCCAAAGTGACTCCTCTAGCAAGGTAAAGTATGCATCCAAGTGCATAGTTAGGAAGTATTCATGTGCTACATGCAAAAATTTCTCCTTGAGACTAGAAACTCTAGTCAAGAAGATCCTTCCATAGCAATAGATGATCATATCATCAACCATGTATCTGTCATCATCCTCCTGATCATCAAGAATCATGCATGCACCAAGATCTTGGGGAATACTCAACCAAAGTTGAGTCCTCCATCCCGCGTCAATCCTCCACATAGACAGCGATGGCATTCTACAATATGGTGCTCCATCACGCTACTGCCTACTACTCTGAAATCCCCCATGCCAAATTCATCCTCCAATTTGTTGCCATGCCATCATGCAACTACTCATGCTCAAATAGAAATGATGCTCTCTGAAAATGAGCCTCCCATGAGAGACTATCACCTCCAAAGAATCTCTCGATCCTGGGTAATGTAAGCATGAGTGGCCTCTATCTACTCTAATGCATGAAAGAGTCCTTCCTCAAAGGAAGTATCATCTCTCTCACTAAATATATGAAGCAGTCATCCTTCATCATGAAGATGCAATCCTCCATCCCTGCAGCAAAATATGTCAGCTTAGTATGACTGATGAGAGTGGGTGATGCTGAAAATTAGAGAGTGTCTCCCTCCTCCTTGAGTCTATCCCAAACTCTCTACGTTGTGCTGAACTCTCCCAAGGTTTCCACCCTCCTGAAATCAAGGTGTGAGGCCCCCAAATATGGAGCATCCAACCTCCTCTACTGATCTAGTGGTCTCCTTGGTGCAATGTCTCCATGTAGTGAGACACCATCATCAAGAGATGACTGAATGTATGAATGGAGAAAACCCTCCATGCTTCCACTGTGCAATCCAATCATTATATTAGGTGCATCAACCTCATAAAATAGATAGGGTGTGTGCTCCTCATCACATGATGCTGATCATCCTCCCTATATGCTCCTTCGATTTCCATAGCTCTACACCCTACTACCAATGGCACAGATGTATCATGAGTTTTGCCTTGATCTCTACATGGGAGATCCCGGGGAATTTCTTGCAAAGACACAAGAATCCCTCTATGTGGAGCAAGAGCTCCTCTTTCCTCTACATGAGGCACTGGATCAACTCTAGCTATACCAGTGAAGTTTCCTGTTACACTGAAAATTATCACCTTGACATTCTTCTATGTGTATGAGCTAATTTCTACTCATACTTCCCCCTCTACAAGTCTAACATATCAGTTCCTCATGTCAAGCCTTGAAAATTAGAGAAAAGCTCCTAAAAATATCCTAAAATTTGGTATCGCACTTTCTCGCTATCTTGCCTGTGGTCCTGCACCCAATGTTCAGCTAGCCTGCGTACTTGAACGCAATTTCTCTTTGTTATAGGTGCGGACCCCTGTAAGATAAAAAAGGCGCAAGTAATTTCCAAAAAGCTCAATAAAAGTGAATTCTAGAAGCTTCCAGAAAATATCTTGCGGTGATAGAACCACTCTTATGAGGTGAATGTATCCCTTACCTTATGGATTTAACCCCTTGATGTGAGAAGCTTATCCCTTTGAAGGAGGATTCTATCCCTTCATACTTGGAATAGAAAACCTCCTCTTTTCCACTATAAAAAGAGGCATTGGGTAGCCTCAAAGGGAGGTCAAGCTTAAGAAGATTTGAGGTTAAGTGCTATTGAGATTTAGACTCAGTTGACTAAGAATTTTGTGAGGAGAGATTACATACCTCTACTTGTCTTGGTTGGAGGAGTGCAGAGCTTATCAAAGTAGAGGAGACTCTTGCTTCGGACCCCGGGAAGGCCTTTCGAACATCAAGGTTCAAGTTGTAAGGGTTTCCTTCTTTTGAAATTAATACAAATATACTAATTTTTCTCAATAAGTTGTCTGTTCATGGTTTATTTCATAGATTCCTTGATCACTATGATAAGCATGGTTTATGATGATCTCTATACAGGTGCTATGTAATATTTTTCTTGTTTGTGACTGCAGGTTTACGAGGAAAACTCCTTCAAGTGCACGAGGGACAACAACGACTTCAAACAAGCGCTGGACGTACGGTAAGTCTTTTACACCTCTATAGAGCTTTTCTAAACCTTACATGCTTATAGAAAGATTAGTCTATTTGGCTGTTTGTTGCTAGATACTTTTAGTACTAGGGAGATCTGTCTTGTCCGCAAGAACGATTTATCCAGCCAACAAATTGGCGACTCCGCTGGGGAAAGAACTTGTTGTTTTTGGTTCTCTTTTATTTTGATTTGAGGAAATTTTTTTCCTACTTTTTGATTGATATACATCTGCCTGGGTAGCTTAGGTTTTCTCTCTCGTGCAAGAATATGATATGGATACCTTGCCTCCAACAAGGTATGATGCAAGATGCCAACCTTCTCAACAATGTTCTGAAGTGGATCTGAGTTTATGTTTCCTCCCTTTACATGCAAGATTTTTGTTTGTTCTCTACATGTGTTTCAGATTTTATCCCACCAAATATTTCCATCATTGCTTCAATGGATCTGAAATAGGAAGAAGTATTTGCATCTTTTAAATAACATGACTCAAATATCCACCATGCATAGTTCTTACCTCTAAAGTGTAGCACTGCAAATCTGATAGCATCTCCTTTGGAAACTTTGTGCTGCAACAATATGGTCTTCAACTCCTCTATCCATGCTTTGGCTGAACATGTAGGTGAACCTCTGAAAGTAGATAGAAAAAATCTATCTTGCTGCTGGCTTCCCTTCACCTTAGAATTGCAAAAATCCATGAAGTGAGATGATCTTTGAATGCCTGAGTTTGAGACTCATACTCTCTTAGAAAATCTCCAAGAGTTTCTTTCTTGGTCACCTCTCTTTCTTTTCCCATCTCTTCCATGAAAAAATGCACATGTGACAGCACTGTGCATCAAAGGATGTGACTGCATGCTCACATTCCTCATCAGAAACCCTAGAGTTTGTTTTTTTTTCAAACCCTTGTGGATATTCTTCAAATCTCTCCCTTCTCTTTTGCTTGTGGCTCCCATGAAAGCCCTAGGTGGATTTAGGGAGAAGCTTGGCTATCTCATCTCCTTTTTCTTCTCCAAAAAGTGGAGTATTCCTCTTATTCTTAGATGGCATCTTCGCTGAAGATCCAGAGGCTGAGCCAAGATTATGCTCTAATACCACTATAATGTTCCTTTTTCAAAAACATTGTCAATCGACAAGAAAATCTATTCCAGAGATAGACTAAAGGGGAATTTACTATATTTTTCACCTTTAAAAAAAGGATGAGCTCCAGAGGCTACCTGGCCTGCTAGTAGACTTTTTCTATAGAGTGATTTTCAAGGGACAATATCCCCAATAGGGAAATACAACAAGATTGGGAATATCTCAAGATAACCCAAAAATGCAACTACAGTGATATAAAGACATAAACTAGAAATAGAAGTGAATAAGAATTATACCAAAATGTATGAAAAACCTTGAGCCATTTTATTATGAAATAATATCAGAAAAATTATACAATGAACATCAAAATAATAAGGCAAGAAGCCTTCCATGAAAACATATGCCAAAATACACAATGTTGCTCCATAGCAGGATGCCCATGAATAGGGATTGCGCAGTCACATGAAGGAGACTGCTACACTGAGTGCAAAACATCATAGGATCTACATATAGATGGCTCATACATCATTGGGAGAGCTGATCTCACCTCCCAATCACTACCTCAAGTCAATCCTAGAAGGATTGGCTGAAATATGCAAAACTGCTGAAATGCCGGAGTTGTTGGGTAGCAGCAGCAACTCAATACATGGAATGGAATGGAGAAGTATGAATGGATGAAGCTGATTAAGATCCCTTCTCCTTTGGAAATCTGAATTGGAAGGCTGAGCCCCACACCAAATATCTCACCCTCTGAAATGTCTGCAACACCCTCGCTGCAAATGTGCTCCTACTAGAACGCAGCCTATGAGAGGGTCTGCATTGTAACTGATGGAAGTGGTTGGCCTCCTACCAATAAAAATGGAATAAGCTCGGGAACCATCCTCAATAACCTCCCATATGTATAGAACCTCCCTCCTCTAAAAGATCAGCTCAAAATGGTGTTGTGGGAAACCTCCCCAGCAACATCCTGAAACACTGCACAATAATCTGCTACAGACACTGCGCTGATGGAGTAGGCTAATGCTATGGCCTGAATGATGGAATTTGGGGAATGAGTGCAATCCTCCATGAGATCCTCATGAAGGAGAGGAAATCCTAAACATGACTCCCTCATGCCCTAAGGCACTGCAGCTCTGCTGAAGAACAAGAGGCAACAAGAAGTCTCTAAGACTTGGATGTAAAATGATCCAACGATAATCTCAATGGGCTGCCTTGCTCCTCTTTTAAACACAACAAAGTCTCCGCCTTCATTCCTCTATAAGTTTCCTCCCCCATGGAATATTCCTCCACTAAAACTGTGTTGTCCCACTTAGTGCTTTCCGGCTCATGCCAACGCAGTTTGACTTGGTCAACTAGGCCTTGTCCATTTTCATTTTAACCTCTTTCACACATAAGGATGTGAAATCCCACTCCATGATGATCCCTTTTCACATTGTAAGGGATTTTATTCCTGTTTATTACATGAATGGGTCACTTTACCCACTTTTATTCAACAAAATGGAAATATGCAACTATAATGTTCCATTTTAGCTTGAGGCTAAAATTGGGAACATTACAGCAAGTGAACCCAAGGTGGATTATTGTGGATATGACCTTAATGACAAGACTAATGAAGTGTCTATGACCTATAATAAAAATGATTCAGTGAATTTCTCATCAAATGAATGATCTAAACTAATGAGACAAGGTGAAGCTTATGATGAACTTATCAAAAAAATTTGAAAAATTAAGAGTGATAACGCTGTCGAACACTTTGTTTTTTAAATAAAGACATCATATATTTTCTGCAACATTTTAAACCTCCTCCAAATTATGATAAAAGAAAAGTACGATCTTTAAAGATGAAAACTGTTCAATTATGCATTAAAGACAATTTTTTAAATAGGAAAGCTCCTACAGAATTTTTTTTGAGATGCATTGACCGAGATGAGTCCAAGAAAGTTATTTTTGATATGTGTAATAGTGTGTGCAGGACATCACTATTGGAAAACTACTGCATACAAAATACTGAGAGATCACTATTTTTGGCTTAGCTTATTTTCTGATGTATGTGCTAAGGTGAGAGCATGTGAAAAATGTCAAAAGTTCACCGGCAAGAAACATTTGAAGTCTTTGCCTCTCAAGCCCATAGTTGTTTTTTCACCTTTCCATCAATGGGGCTTAGATTTAATTGGAGAAACTCATCCACCTTCAAGTGGAAAACATCATTGGATTCTTGTTACAACTGATTACTTCACCAAATGGATTGAAGAAATACCTAACAGGAATGCTACTCATAAAGTTATCATTAGTTTTCTGGAGGGAATCATAACCAGATTTGGATGTGCATCAAGGTTAGTAGCAGAGAATGTAGCTTCTTTTAAAGCCACTCCATTGGTAAATTACTGTGAAGATTATGGCATTCAACTCACTCACTCTACACCTTACTATCCCCAAGGGAATGGTTTAGCTAAATCATCAAATAAAATTTTGGTAAGAATCATCACCAAACTAATGGAGCAAAACAAGAAAGCCTGGGATTCAAAACTGAAGTTTTCTTTATGGGCATAAAGGGTGATAATAAAAAAATCTATTAATACATCACTTTTTCGAATGGTTTATGGAATTGGTGATGTTTTTCTAGCCCCATTAGCCATTCATATTGCTAAATTTATGCAAGATCAAGAAGTTGAACCAGATGACATGACCAGGAGAGTTTATCAAATAATAGAAGTGCAACAAAAGCGAGAACAACAATATGATTTGATAAGAAAATATCAGCAAGCTATGAAGCAAGTCTTTGAAAAAGGAACTAAAAAAGAAGATTTTTAGATTGGATATCTAGTGTTGAAGTGGGATGAATAGCATCAAGATATAGGTAAGCATTCCAATTTTGATTCTTTATGGCTTGGTCCTTTCAGAATCTCAAACATTCTGTAGAAAAATACTTTTGAGTTGCAACATATTAATGGAGCAGAACTATTTGGAGGCCCATTAAATGGGCGCTTTCTCAACAAATTTTTTTACTAAGGCTGTTGGTAGCCTGAGTTCATTGTAAATACCGTTGTGTTTCATAATAATAATCCATAGCCCAATTACATGACACTAAAACTACAAAATACTCTTCCAACACTTTGCGGATGTTTCTCTTCCAACACTTTGCCAACATCGCTCTTCGGACACTTTGCTAACGTCTCTCTTCCAACACTTTGCGAACGTCGCTCTTCTGACACTTTTCTAACGTCGCTCTTTTGACACTTTACTAACGTCGCTCTTCTGACACTTTGCTAAAGTTACTATTTTGACACTTTGCTAACGTCTCTCTTTTGACACTTTGTAGACGTCGCTCTTCTGACACTTTGCAGACGTCGCTCTTCTGACACTTTGCTGAACATGTGTCACTCTTTCGACACTTTATCGAAGTGTCGGAATTGCGACATAATGGCTAGCTAGGTTTTTCCCTGCCTCAAAGTGTCACTCATGGGACGCCTATGTGTTGGAATAACGATGATTTGGCCATCGGAAATTGGGCCAAATGTGTTATTTTTTACTAAGTCATGAGTTCATTACATAGTTTTATTTTTAGGATTAAACTTCAAAAATTTTAAAATTTAAAAAAAAAAAATTGGGTGCTGTCAGAATTTCCGGAAGCACCAGTTTTTTAAGCCTTCCAGACAATCTTTCATTTCCTATTTCTATCTTTTTATTTTTATTTTCTAATGTTGCTGAAATTTCCAATGCTGTCTGTTATCACCAAATTCAGTTCTTGTTATGCTGCTTCAATGGTCAACTTGGCGTAACTCTTTCAACCCAATTGCAACTGGAAATTAGCCTCTCCAGTCTGAGAGGTATCTCTCAAAATAATAAAGGATATTCAATGAGTAATCTTGAAAACATATGACTAATTCTGAATTGGATTGAATGTGTTGTTTTTTTATAGGTGAAAGATGTAAATGGTTGAACACCGTTGGGCTTATGGAGTCAACATGAAAAATAATTCATAAGTCAACTTCTCTCATGGAAGCTAAGGCAATTGTATTCTTATTAAACCATACATGAAGGACAAAACAAAAATCTATTTTTATATAGGAAGTTGGAGCATGTCACCATGAATTCCAAGTGATTATACATAAGCAAACTAATAAAACATAACAAAACAACAGACTAGGTGTATAAAGGAAGTTCGAGCTTGTAATCATGAATTCCAAGTGATTATACAACTATAACACTGGAGAGAAATTAAAATATTGATATAAAAAACTTACATAAGAATACAGAGAATAATATTAGGCGTGAAATAGACATGCTACAACTGTATATTTCTGATTAAAAATTACAACGGTGGTAGTGTCAAGTCATCATCTCCCAACCCTTTCTAACTCTAAAACTCTCTCATTTATAGAGTGAGAACTCATACAAATGATTTTCCACCTTTCTCACCTCGAATTCCTACCTCAGAGACCTATTTCAAACACGATTCCATCACTTGGAAACTTCCTAGGGATATTTTTGTTTTGTAGAGTTTGAATACCAAAACGACTCTTATTTCATTAATAGTTCAAAAAATCAATTTAATAACCCTTATCAACTGCAACCAAATAATTTTATGAGTGTCCTAGACTACTTATGTGTCATTATGCCACATGGATGCTGAGCTGGACCTCCTCCAAGTCGAATTTTCCAATTTTTTTCACAAATATGGTTAGTGAAAATTATGAACAATAGGCTTCAAAGATGATTGTATAATTTCCAAACCCTGATGGATTTGCAGAAACTGAGAGAATTTTCTGTAGATAAGCCTGTGATAAAGAAAAACCTCTTTCATCTTTGCAAAATCCTTTTTCATTTGGTCAGAAATCAAACTTGAAGTTGACTTCTAAAACAATCATGTACAAAAAATTCTATAGCGCTTATTTCCTAGCAAACTCCAAAATCCACCTTTTGCATAACCTTTGACCTTTCTGAATGTTGAAGGATCTTCCTTGGGGCTAATGAGCTAAACAAAAAATTTCTCACCTTAGTTCTCCGTAAAACTGAATATAAAGACAAGAAGCATGCTTCAGAAATTTCACAGCGTTTTTTGGCCTTCGAGCCTGGAACTTGCTACGAAACTACCCGATTATGGAGAAAATAAAAATTATCCATTTTTCATCAAAATTTCACGTTTAGGTCTAAAAATTGATATGATTAAATATGATAAGGATAACTTGGTTCAAAATGGCTCTTACCCTCTTCAAAAAGCATCATTTTCACCTTTAGCAACTTGATTTACCAATAAAATGACTCTATTTTTTCTAAAATAATAGGGTTCATAAATGAGCGCCTATCTCCCTATCCTTGATATATATTGCAAAATGGGAGGAGGTTTTTGTAAATCATAATGTTCTAAAGCAAAATATCTCTTGGTGTTTTCAAAACCATCTCTAGTCATCCAGAATCTGCATTCGAAAAACATGTATAGAACAAGAAAATTCTCCATTCTGAAAATAGAGCCGAAAGACATCTCTGCATCTCCCAATTTGTAACACCTTTGAGGAAAGTGAAAGAGGTTAATGTTATTAGATACGAGCTTGAAAATTACCTCTCTCAGTTTCTTAGAATACTTCTCTGTTTTACCATAAAGTTCCCTTGAAGTTGACTGCTCAAAAATTCGAAAAGCAGAGAAATCCTCAGATTTTCTACGAAATTTTCCGGTAGTTTCATAGTGAAATCTACCTATTTTGCATTGTATTCGCTACTAAAATGTGAAAAAATAGACAAGTGGCTGCTTTTATTTTATTTTATGACTATGCAAGTGAACCTAAGGTGGATTATTGCGTATATGACCCTAATGAAAAGACTAATGAAGTGTCTATGACCTATAATAAACATGATTAAGTGAATTTCTCATCAAATGATTGATATAACCTAATGAGACAAGGTGAAGCTTATGATGACCCTATCAAAAAAATTTGAAAAATTGACAGTAATAATAGTGGCTCCACTTGGGATGGTGTGCCTCTCTGGTACAACAAAGAACTAGTAGTTCTAGTGCCACCTCCATTGGGTTGCTCCCATCTTCAAAATGAAAACTTGAAACCTGCTCTGACTTGTAACCTTGGCACTGAAAAAACCAATAGCTGCTAAAGAACTGAAAGTACACATGTTGAATTTAAAACTAAAACTGACAAAATGCTTTATCTTCAAGCTTATTTATATACAAATGATCCTACTCTACTTGCTCAGCATAAAAGTTGAATCAAGTGATCTCACACTTCCAATAAGGCCAATCAAGA
Organism: Pinus albicaulis; assembly: GCA_034641835.2. Lineage (NCBI taxonomy): Eukaryota > Viridiplantae > Streptophyta > Pinopsida > Pinales > Pinaceae > Pinus > Pinus albicaulis. The sequence goes on from CM076576.1 coordinate 80,988,883, forward strand.
AGTTGAGTACTAGATGGCGACTGGCATTCCACTTCTCTGATCAAAAAACCATTCCTGAGACATGACAACTTGTTGCACCATCTGAATTTGTCTACATAACTAAAAATCATATTGAAATTCATTTCTATAGAAGATTCCAATAGAGCAGCGAAAGGATCTTTGAGAGTATGCACGAATAATTCTTATTGATAAACAAGAAAATGTGAGTAAATATGATCCTTTGGTGGTGTTCCTTGTTTAGATTTTTCTTTATAACTCTTGTGACCATTCTCAAATAAAAAATAAAAAAAAATATGCTTATCATTATTTTCATTTGGGAGAAAGAAAAACTTGGAGTATTCTTGGACACTTTCAAAATGGACTTCCTCAGCAAGTACCACAAGAATTTATAGAGGTAATTATTAATATTATTCAACAAGCATACTCATCTATTGTCTAAAATTTTATTTTCAAAATTTTCTTCATTTTTTTGTAATATGATCCAAGGAAAGACATGAAGAATAAATTTCTTCTTTTACCTGAGGATTATAGCAATTATCTTTCAATATTTCGTACTGCTATTGGAAATGATACTCATATTCCTCATGATCAAAATACTGAAAAGTTTGTTGCAAATGTTCATAAAAATCAAAGGATGTAACTGATTGTCATAAATAAACTCCTGTTGGGTTTCATTTTCATCCAGGAGAGAGACTAACCTTTCTTCTTGGTGATGAAATGGATTTTCATGAAGGGACTCTAAAATTTCCTCATCCATGAACTCATCATCTTCATAAAAATTTTCCAAATATTAAATAACACTCACATAATGTTTACAAAAATCTTTGAATAGAAATAATGAAGAATGACATTCTGTATACATCTCATAAAATGAAACATGGAAATCAGCAGGAGAATATAATGAACCATTTGGCAGGCTTTAGTACCAAGACCGTGCTTTTCCATCTAAAGTGACCATAAACATCTACATGAGGCAATCCTCAGGGAAATGAACCTTAAGTTTTCATACATGGATATGGAATCTAACCAAGCACAGAGCAAAATGTTCTTTATTTTCATTTTTAAATATGAGAAGATCAGTTAACGAATCGAATTTTGGCATAATATTTGGAAAACCAGGGATGTGATACTGATTCATCGGGGCATACCTAGAATTTATTCTTACAATGGAACTCATCTTGGAACTTCATCAAGCTACTGATCTTCAAGCATTAGAGTCACCTTCCAATTAATTATTTGATGTGTGGAGTCACCAGAGTAGAAATGCAGCCTACATGTACCTAAGTGTTTGCTTCTCTTAGACCTTAGAATTGAAACTTTGTCATTCCTCCCAGGGAAAATTTACACCTTCGGTCCCTGGCAATGGTGCCAAAATATTATCGCCAAATTGAGTTCCTATTGGGCTACTTCAATGGTTAACTTGTAGTAACTCTTTCAAACCACTTGCAACTGGAAATTATCCTCTCCAGTCTGAGAGGGATCTCTCAAAAGACTAAAGGATAGTCAATGACTAATCTTGAAAACAAATGACTAACTCTGAATTGGATTGAATGTGTTTTTTTTGTGTAGGTGAAAGATGTAAAGGGTTTACTACCATTGGGCTTATGGAGTCAACATGAAAACTAAGTCACAATTCAACTTATCTCATGGAAGCTCAGGCAATTGTATTCTTATTAAACCACACATGAAGGACAAAACAGCAAGCTATATGTATATAGGAAGTTGGAGCATGTCACCATGAATTCCAAGTGATTATACATAAGAAAACTAATAAAACATGACAAAACAAAAAACTAGATGTATAAAGGAAGTTGGAGCATGTAATCATGAATTAGAAGTGATTATGTAGCCAGAACACTGGAGAGAAAGTAAAATATTTATATAAAAAAATTACATAAGAATACAGAGAATAATATTAGGTGTGAAATAGGCATGCTACAACTGTATATTTCTGATTAAAAATTACAACGGTGGTAGTGTCAAGTCATCATCTCCCAACCCTTTCTAACTCTAAAACTCTCTCATTTATAGAGTGAGAAGTCATAAAAATGATTTTCCACCTTTCTCAGCTCGAATTCATACCTCAGAGACCTATTTCAAACATGATTCCATCACTTGGAGACATCCTAGGGTTATTTCTGTTTTGCAAAGTTTGAATACAAAAAGGAGACTTCTTTCATTAATAATTAAAAAAAACAATTTAGTAACCCTTATCAACTGTAAAAAACTAATTTTTTGAGTGTACTAGAGTTCTGATGTGTCATTATGCCATGTGGATGCTGAGATGGACCTCCTCCAAGTCAAATTTTACAATTTTTTCACAAATATAGTTAGTGAAATTATGAAAAATAGGCTTCAAGGATGAGTGTATACTTTCCAAACCCTGATGGATTTTCAGAAACTGAGAGATATTTTGTAGATAGACCTGTGATGACGAAAAACCTCTTTCATATTTCCAAAATCCTTTTTCATTTGGTCAGAAATCAAACTTGAAGTTGATTTCTAAAACAATCATGTACACAAAATTTCGTAGCGCTCATTTCGTAGCAAACTCCAAAATCCATCTTTTGCATAACCTTTGAAATTTATAATTGTTGGAGGATCTTCCTTGGGGCTAATGAGCTAAATAATTTTTTTTTTCTGTCCTTAGTTCTCCATAAAACTGAATTTAAAGACAAAAAGAATTCTTCAGAAATTTCGTAGCTTTTTTTGGCCTTCAAGCTTGGAACTCGCTACGAAACTACTCGATTATGGAGAAAATTCAAAATTATCAATTTTTCATCAAAATTTCACCTGTAGGTTTTAAAATTGATATGAAGAAATATGATAAGGCAAACTTGGCTCAAAATGCCTCTTATCCTCTTCAAAAAGCATCATTTTCACTTTTAGCAAGTTGATTTACCAAGAAAATGACTCTGTTTTTCTGAAAACATAGGGTTCAGAGATGAGCTCCTATCTCCCAATCCTTGATAGATGTTGAAACACAGAATGAAGGTTTTTTAAATCAGAACGTTTGAAAGAAAAACCTCTCTTTGTTTTTTGAAAACCATCTCCAGGTGTCTATAATATGCATTCGAGAAACATGTATAAAACAGGAAAATTCTACATTATGAAAATAGAGCCGAAAGACATCTTTGAATCTCCCAATTTGTATCACCTTTCATAAAAGTGAAAGAGGTTAATGTTATTTGATATGTTCTTGAAAATAACTTGTCTCATATTCTTATAATTCTTCTCTGTTTGCCCAGAAACTGCCCTTGAAGTTGACTGCTCAAAAATTCAAAAAGCAGAGAAATCCTCAGATTTGCTATGAAATTTGTAGGTAGTTTCGTAGCGAAATCTGCCTATTTTGCATTGTATTTGCTACAAAATTGTGAAAAACTAGACATGTGACTCTTTTTTTTATTTGATGAATATGCAAGTGAACCCAAGGTGGATTATTGTGGATATGACCCTAATGACAAGACTAATGAAGTGTCTATGGCCTATAATAAACATGATTAAGTGAATTTATCATCAAATGAATGATCTAACCTAATGAGACAAGGTGAAGCTTATGATGAACTTATCAAAAAAATTTGAAAAATTAAGAGTGATAACACTGTCGAACACTTTGTTTTTTAAATAAAGACATCATCTATTTTCTGTAACATTTTAAACCTCCTCCAAATTATGATAAAAACAAAGTAAGATCTTTAAAGCTGAAAACTATTAAATTATGCATTAAAGACAATTTTTTATATAGGAAAGCTCCTACAGGAGTTTTTTTGAGATCCATTGACCGAGATGAGTCCAAGAAAGTTATTTTTGATATGCATAGTAGTGTGTGTGTGTTGGCAATATGATGCAATGAGTTGTCCTTGATGACAACCTAGTTGATGAAGTTGTCCTTGATGGAAACTAACTTGCTGAGTTGTATTTGGATAGCAACCTATGTATTACAGATGTAAGAATGATGTATCTACAGTTTAGTTCAGATGTGACAGAGAAAATAATTCCAGTAAATGCTAGAGAAATGATAAATATAATATGTCACAATGTATACGCGAGTTTTTAAAGTCCAAGTCGCGTATGCATGTGGATGAGTACGTCCCAAATCACATATGTCCTTTTGCGCTCCAAAATTATAATACCAAGGGGCATTACCATGGTTTTGGCACACAGTATTGAGCGCTGTATGGTTTATTTGATTCCGTCCAAGAATACCATCGGAAGTTGTGTGGTTTTGGTAAAGGCTAAAACTATATAAGGAGAAGAGGATCATAGTGCAAGGTATGCATGTGTAAGGGTTGTTGATGAATAAATTCCTCTAAGGAATATCTGCATGGTTGAACTATGTTCTTAATTGATAGATCTGAATCTATGATGCACCTATGGATATGATGAAGGTTCAAGATCTCTAGGTCTAGAAATGATGAATCTCTAGGACGATCTGCAAAAGAAATGACGAAGACCTGGTGCAAGTCTGATGAAGAAATTGAAGAAATCTGGGTAAGTTTATAGATTTGTTCTGTTCTGCAAAATTTATCTTTTACAGATCTATACGCTAGTTTGTCTCGGTAAAAGCGCGTATATACGCCGGTTCACTTCATTAAAAGCGCGTATGGAAGTTAGGGTTTCTGAAGCTTATTTACAAATATTACTTCTGTGATTTATGTTTTCTCTCTGCTTTCGGTCAATGAAGTCTACTTGAATTTCTGGGTTGATTGAATATGGAGTATGCCGTTGATTTGATAATGAACAAATCTAATCAATGAGTGAGAAAACATGGCTAAATCTGACTGACTGTCTAAAGGTTCTGCATTGCTGAGAAGGTGTCTGACTGAAAGCCTCAGATCTGAATCTGAGATTGATCACATTCTGAAAATCATTATTCTCAGAAGTATACGCAGGTTGATACGAAGAAAAGCGCGTATACACGCAGCTTCGGTGAATAGAAGTGGCGTATGCATTTCATGTTATGAAAAACAATATGCACAGAGGCATAAACAAGTTGGTGAGCAGGAAAGCACGTATACACGTGGCTTCAGTGAATAAAAGTAGCGTATGCTATTTGAATTAATGAATGTTCAGGGTTGAGTTTGTATCTGCATATCTATTTTGAAGTCTGGGTTATTTCTGATATTCTGGTTATAGTGGTCTCACTGTTTTGTTTGAAGTATTGGGAAAAATATGTTTTTTGATGTTAAGTGAAGGGTTGTGTTGACGCTGTTTGATCCAGTATGAAAATTTATGAAACATGGTCTGCAGTGGGTCTGAAGGTTGAAGCCTTCAGTATGGCAGTAGAAGCTTTCAGCCAGTAGAAGATGGTGTTGAAATCAGGGGATTGAAGCTCCCTTCCAGGAGAGGCTGGTAAACAAGATTAGGGGGTTGGAGCTCCCTTCTAGTTGTAGCTGGAAAAAGAGAGAAGGTTGCAGCCTTCTGCAGGTAGAAGCCTGCGTACTGGTATAAGTCTGCATCAGTACAATGTTGTAAAAGGTTTTCTATATAATAAAGATTGAAGACAGAGATGACAGCAGCGGTGGTTTTCTCCTGATTTGGGTTTCCACCTTAAATCTTGGTGTTCATGTGTGTGATGCTTTATACTGTTGTTTACTGCTCATAAATTCTGATTATCTAGCCTTATTCATAGCTGATAAATCTGTTTAAAAGACTGATTCTTTAAATCTAAAAGATAAATCAGTATACGCTAGTTTCCTTCTATATTTCCGCGTGCATACACTAGTTCAGTTCATAAAAACCACGTATGGAAATCTGCTCAAAGAAAAAGTAAAAAGTTTTCAGTCAACTCAAAATACTGATTCACCCCCCCTCTCAGTATTTTTCCCAACAGTGTGGAGGACATTAATATTGGAAAACTACTTCATACAAAATACTGAGAGATCACTATTTTTGGCCTAACTTATTTTTTTATGTATGTGTTGAGGTGATAGCATGTGAAAAATGTAAAAATTTCACCGGCAAGAAACATTTGAAGTCTTTTCCTCTCAAGCCCATAGTTGTTTTTGCACCTTTCCATCAATGGGGCTTAGATTTCATTGGAGAAACTCATCCACCTTCAAGTGGACAACATCATTGGATTCTTTTTACAACTAATTACTTCACCAAATGGATTGAAGCAATACCTACCAGGAATGCTACTCATAAAGTTATCATTAGTTTTCTGGAGGGAATCATAACCATATTTGGATGTCCATCAGGGTTAGTATCAGAGAATGTAGCTTCTTTTAAAGCCACTCGATTGGTAAATTTCTGTGAAGATTATGGCATTCAACTCACTCACTCTACACCTTACTATCACCAAGGGAATGGTTTAGCTAAATCATCAAATAAAATTTTGGTAAGAATCATCACCAAATTGATGGAGCAACACAAGAAAGCCTGGGATTCAAAACTGAAGTTTTCTTTATGGGCATACAGGGTGACAATAAAAAAATCTATTAATACATCACTTTTTCAAATGGTTTATGGAACTGGTGATGTTTTTCTAGTCCCATTAGCCATTCGTGTAGCTAAATTTCTACAAGATCAAGAAGCTGAACCAGATGACATGACTAGGAGAGTTTATCAAATCATATAAGTGCAGAAAAAGTGAGAACAACAATATGATTTGATAATAAAATATCAGCAAGATATGAAGCAATTTTTTGAAAAAGGAACTAAAAAAGAAGATTTTCAGATTGGATATCTAGTGTTGAAGTGGGATGCATAGAATCAAGATATAGGTAAGCATTCCAATTTTGATGCTTTGTGGCTTGGTCCTTTCAGAATCTCAAACATTCTGCAGAAAAATACTTTTGAGTTGAAACATATTGATGGAGTAGAACTATTTGGAGGCCCATTCAATGGGCGCTTTCTCAAAAAATTGTTTTACTAAGGCTTTTGGTAGCCTAAGTTCATTGTAAATATTGGTGTGTTTCATAATAAGACTCCATAACCAAATGAAAAGGCACTGAAACTACAAAATATTCACAGGTCTCTCTTCTGACGCTTTGCAGACGTTGCTCTTCCAACACTTTGCTAACGTCGTTCTTCCGACACTTTGCTAATGTCTATATTCCAACACTTTGCGGACGTTGCTCTTCCGACAATTTTCTAACATCGCTCTTCCGACACTTTGCTAACGTTTCTCTTCCGACACTTTATGAACGCCGCTCTTCTGACACTTTGCTAAAGTCGCTCTTCCGACACTTTGCTAACGATGCTCTTCTGACACTTTGCGGGCGTCGCTCTTTCGACACTTTGCTAACGTCGCTCTTATGACACTTTTCTGAACATGTGTCGCTCTTCTGACACTTTATCGAAGTGTCGGAATTGCGACATAATGGCTAGCCACGTTTTGCCCCACCTCAAAGTGTCACTCTTGGGACGCCTATGTGTTGGAATAGCGACGATTTGGCCGTCGGAAATTGGGCCAAATGTGCTAGCTGTGTTTGCTAAGTCATGATTTCATTACATAGTTTTATTTTTAGGATTAAACTTCAAAAATTTAAAAATTTAAAAAAAAAAATAGCCACTATCAGAATTTCAAGAAGCACCAGTTTTTTAAGCCTTTCAGACAGTCTATTATTTCCTGTTTCTATCTTTTTATTTTTATTTTCCGATGTTGCTGAAATTTCCGATGCTGTCTATTATCACCAAATTGAGTTCTTTTTATGTTGCTTCAATGGTCAACTTGGAGTAACTCTTTCAAACCACTTGCAACTGGAAATTAGCCTCTCCAGTTTGAGAGGTATCTCTCAAAATAATAAATTATATTCAATGAGTAATCTTGAAAACATATGACTAAATCTGAATTGGATTAAATGTGTTTTTTATTGTAGGTGAAAGATGTAAAGGGTTTACTACCATTGGGCTTATCGATTCAACATGAAAACTAAGTCACAAGTCAACTTATCTCGTGGAAGCTGAGGCAATTGTATTCTTATTAAACCATACATGAAGGAAAAAAAAACAAGCTATTTGTATACAGGAAGTTGGAGCATGTCACCATGAATTCCAAGTGATTATACATAAGAAAACTAATACAATATGACAAAACAACAGACCAGGTGTATAAATGAAGTTCGAGCCTGTAATCATTAATTCCAAGTTATTATACAACTATAAAACTGGAGATAAATTAAAATACTGATATAAAAAACTTACATAAGAATACAGAGAAGAATCTCAGGTCTGAAATAGGTATGTTGCAACTGTATATTTCTGATTAAAAATTGCAATAGTGGTAGTGTCAAGTGATCATCTCCCTACCCTTTCTAACTCTAAAAATATCTCAGTTATAGAGTGAGAACTCATACAAATTATTTTCCACCTTTCTCACCTCGAATTCCTACCTTAGATACCTATTTCAAAGATGATTCCATCACTTGGAGACTTCCTAGGGATATTTCTATTTTATAGAGTTTGAATACAAAAAGGGCTCTTATTCCATTAATAGCTCAACAAATCAATTTAATAACCCTTATCAACTGCAACCAACTAATTTTCTGAGTTTCCTAGACTACTGATGTGTCATTATGCCACGTGGATGCTGAGCTGGACCTCCTGCAAGACGAATTTTACAATTTTTTTCACAAATATGGTTAGTGAAAATTCTGAAAAATAGGCTTCAAATATGAGTGTATAATTTCCAAACCCTGATGGACTTGCAGAAACTGAGAGAAATTTTTGTAGATAGGCCTATGATGAAGAAAAACCTCTTTCATATTTCCAAAATCCTTTTTCATTTGGTCAGAAATCAAACTTCAAGTTAACTTCTAAAACAATCATGTACAGAAAATTCTAGAGCGCTCATTTCCTAGCAAACTCCAAAATCCACCTTTTGCATAACCTTTGACCTTTCTGACTGTTGGAGGATCTTCCTTGGGGCTAATGAGCTAAACAAAAAAAATTTCCCTCCTTAGTTCTCCGTAAAACTGAATTTAAAGAAAAAAAGAATTCTTCAGAAATTTCATAGAGTTTTTTGGCCTTCGATCCTGCAACTTGCTACGAAACTACTCGATTGTGGAGAAAATTCAAAATTATCCCTTTTTCATCAAAATTTCACCTTTAGGTCTGAAAATTGATATGATTAAAGATGATAATGAAAACATGGTTCAAAATGGCTCTTACCCTCTTCAAAAGGCATCATTTTCACCTTTAGCAAGATGATTTACAAATAAAATGACTCTGTTTTTTCTAAAAGAATAGGGTTCATAAATGAGCGACTATCTACCTATCCTTGATATATGTTGCAAAAAGAGAGGAGGTTTTCGTAAATCAGAATGTTCTGAATAAAAATCTCTCCGGGTGTTTTGAAAACCATCTCTAGTCGTCCAGAATCTGCATTCGAAAAACATGTATAAAACAGGAAAATTATGCATTCCGAAATAGAACCGAAAGACATCTCTAAATATCCAAATTTGTAGCACCTTTGAGGAAAGTGAAAGAGGTTAACGTTATTAGATATGATCTTGAAAATTACCTCTCTCAGTTTCTTATAATGCTTCTTTGTTTTACCAAAAAGTTCCCTTGAAGTTGATTGCTCAAAAAATTCAAAAAGCAGAGAAATCCTCAGATTTTCTATGAAATTGTCAAGTAGTTTCATAGCGAAATCTACCTATTTTTTACTCTATTTGCTATGAAAATGTGAAAAAATAGACAAGTAGCTCCTTTTATTTTATTTTATGACTATGCAAGTGAACCGAAGGTGGATTATTGCGTATATGACCCTAATGACAAGATTAATGAAGTGTCTATGACCTATAATAAACATGATTAAGTGAATTTCTCATCAAATGAATGATCTAACCTAATGAGACAAGGTGAAGCTTATGATGAACCTATCAAAAATATTTGAAAAATTGAGAGTGATAACAGTGGCTCCACTTGGGATGGTGTGCCCTTGTGGTACAACAAAGAACTAGTAGTTCTAGTGCCACCTCCACTGGGTTGCTCCCATCTTCAAAATGAAAAATTGAAACCTGCTCTGACTTGTAACCTTGGCACTGAAAAAACCAATAGCTACTAAAGAAATGAAAGTACACATGCTGAATTTAAAACTAAAACTGAAAAAATGATTTATCTTCAAGCTTATTTATATACAAATGATCCTACTCTACTTGCTTAACATAAAAGTTGAATCAAGTCATCTCACACTTCCAATGAAGCCAATCAAGAAGTTGAGTACTGGATGGGGACTGACATTCCACTTCTCTGATCAAAAAACCATTCTCGATACATGACAACTTGTTGCACCATCTGAATTTGTCTACATAAATGAAAATCATATTGAAATTCATTTCTATAGAATATTCCACCAGAGCTGCAAAAGGATCTTTGAGATAATGCACGAATAATTCTTATTGATCAACAAGAAAATGTGAGTAAATATTATCCTTTGGTGGTGTTCCTTGTTCAGATTTTTCTTTATAACTCTTGTGACCATTCTCGAATAAAAAATAAAAAATCCAATTATCATTATTTTCATTTGGGAGGAAGAAAAACTTGGAGTATTCTTGGACACTTTCAAAAGGAACTACCTTAGCAAGTACCACAAGAATTTATAGAGGTAATTATTAATATGATTCAACAAGCATACTCATCTGATTGTCTAAAATTTTCTTTTCAAAAATTTCTTCATTTTGTGTAAGCTGATGCAAGGAAATACATGAAGAATAAATTTCTTCTTTTACCTGAGGATTATAGAAATTATATTCCAGTATTTCCTACTTCTATTGGGAATGATTATCATATTCCTCATGATCAAAAGGTTGAAAATTCTGCTACAAATGTTAATAAAAATCAAAGGATGTAACTAATTTTCATAAATAAACTCTTGTTGGGATTCATTTTCATCCAAGAGAGAGACTACCCTTTCTTCTTGATGATTAAATCGACTTTCACGAAGGGCCTCTAAAATTTCCTCATCCATGAACTCATCATCTTCATAACAATTCTCCAAATATTCAATAAAACTCACACAATGTTTACAACAGTCTTTGAATAGCAATAATGAAGAATGACATTCTGTATACATCTCATAAAATGCAACATGGAAATCAGCAGGAGAATATAATGAACCATTTGGCAGGCTTTCGTACCAAGACCATGTTTTTCACTCTCAACTGACCATAAACATATTCATGAGGAAATACTTAGGGAACTGAACCTTAAGTCTACATACATGGATATGGAATCTAACCAAGTGCAGAGAAAAAATTTCTTTCTTTTCATTTTTAAGTATGGGAATATCAGTTAAGCAATCGAATTTTGGCATAATATTTGGAAAACTAGGGATGTGAGACTGATTCATCAGGGCATACCTAGAATTTATTCTTGCAATGGAAATCATCTTGGAACTTCATCAAGCTACTAATCTTCAAGCAGTAAAGTCACCTTCTAATTAATTATTTGTTGTGTGGAGTCGCCAGAGCAGAAATACAACCAATATGTACCTAAGTGTTTTCTTCTCTCAGACCTTAGAACTGAAACTTTGTCATTCTTCCCAGGGAAAATTTACACCTTTGGTCCCTGGCAACGGTGCCAAAATATTATCACCAAACTGAGTTCCTGTCGGGCTGCTTCGATAGTCAAATTGTAGTAACTCTTTCAAACCACTTGCAACTAGAAATTATCCTCTCCAGTATGAGAGGGATCTCTCAAAATACTAAAGGATATTCAATGAGTAATCTTGAAATCAAATGACTAACTATGAATTGGATTTAATGTGTTTTTTTGTGTAGGTGAAAGATGTAAAGGGTTTACTACCATTGCGCTTATGGAGTCAACATGAAAACTAAGTCACAAGTCATCTTATCTCATGGAAGCTAAGGCAATTGTATTCTTATTAAACCACACATGAAGGAAAAAACAACAAGCTATATGTATACAGGAAGTTGGAGCATGTCACCATGAATTCCAAGTGATTATACATAAGAAAACTAATAAAACATGACAAAACAATAGACTAGGTGTATAAAGGAATTTGGAGCATGTAATCATGAATTCCAAGTGATTATACAGCTAGAACACTGGAGAGAAAGTAAAATATTGATATAAAAAAATTACATAAGAATACAGAGAATAATCTTAGGCGTGAAATAGGCATGCTACAACTGTATATTTCTAATTAAAAATTACAACAATGGTAGTGTCAAGTCATCATCTCCCAACCCTTTCTAACTCTAAAACTCTCTCATTTATAGAGTGAGAACTCATAAAAAATATTTTCCACCTTTCTCACCTCGAATTCCTACCTGAGAGACCTATTTCAAACATGATCCCATCACTTGGAGACATCCTAGGGTTATTTCTGTTTTGCAGAGTTTGAATACAAAAAGGAGACTTCTTTCATTAATAGTTTAAAAAAAAATATTTAATAACCCTTATCAACTGCAAAAAACTAATTTTTTGAGTGTACTAGAGTGCTAATGTGTCATTATGCCACGTGGATGCTGAGATGGACCTCCTCCAAGTCAAATTTTACAATTTTTTCACAAATCTGGTTAGTGAAACTATGAAAAATAGGCTTCAAGGATGAGTGTATAATTTCCAAACCCTCATGGATTTTCAGAAACTGAGAGAGATTTTGTAGATAGACCTGTGATGAAGAAAAACCTCTTTCATATTTCCAAAATCCTTTTTCATTTGGTCAGAAATCAAACTTGAAGTTCATTTATAAAACAATCATGTACAAAAAATTTCATAGCGCTCGTTTCGTAGTAAACTCCAAAATCCAGCTTTTGCATAGCCTTTGAAATTTATAATTGTTCGAGGATCTTCCTTGGGGCTAATGAGCTAAATACAAATGTTTTCCATCCTTATTTCTCCATAAAACTGTATTTAAAGACAAATCATTCTTCAGAAATTTCTTAGCGTTTTTTTGCCTTCAAGCCTGGAACTCGTTGCGAAACTACCCGATTATGGAAAAAATTCAAAATTATCCATTTTTCATCAAAATTTCACCTGTAGGTTTAGAAATTGCTATGATGAAAGATTATAAAGCAAACTTGGCTCAAAATGACTCTTATCCTCTTCAAAAAGCATCATTTTCACCTTTAGCAAGTTGATTTACCAATAAAATGACTCTGTTTTTCTGAAAACATAGGGTTCAAAGATGAGCTCCTATCTCCCTATCTTTGATAGATGTTGAAACACATGATGAGGATTTTGTAAATCAGAATGTTTGGAAAAAAAACCTCTTTTTTGTTTTTGAAAACCATCTCTAGGTGTCTATAATATGCATTCGAAAAACATGTATAAAACAAGAAAATTCTGCATTATGAAAATAGAGCCAAAAGACAACTTTTAATCTCCCAATTTGTATCACCTTTGATAAAAGTGAAAGAGGTTAATTTTAGTTGATATGTTCTTGAAAATAACATCTCTCATATTCTTATAATGCTTCTCTGTTTACCCAGAAACTACCCTTGAATTTGACTGCTCAAACATTCAAAAAGTAGAGAAATCCTCAAATTTGCTACGAAATTAGTTGGTACTTTCGTAGCTAAATCTGCCCATTTTGCATTGTATTCGCTACAAAAATATGAAAAACTAGACAAGTGGCTCTTTTTTTTATTGATGACTATGCAGGTGAACCCAAGGTGGATTATTGTGGATATGACCCTAATGACAATACTAATGAAGTGTATATGACCTATAATAAACATGATTAAGTGAATTTCTCATCAAATGAATGATCTAACCTAATGAGACAAGGTGAAGCTTATGGTGAACTTATCAAAAAAATTTGAAAAATTAAGAGTGATAACACTGTCAAACACTCTGTTTTTTAAATAAAGACAACATCTATTTTCTGCAACATTTTAAACCTCCTCCAAATTATGATAAAAACAAAGTAAGATCTTTAAAGCTGAAAACTGTTAAATCATGCATTAAAGAAATTTTTTTATATAGGAAAGCTCCTACAGGAGTTTTTTTGAGATGCATTGATTGAGATGAGTCCATGAAAGTTATTTTTGAAATGCATAGTAGTGTGTGTGGAGGACATCACTATTGGAAAATTACTGCATACAAAATACTGAGAGATCACTATTTTTGGCCTAGCTTATTTTCTGATGTATGTGCTGAGGTGACAGCATGTGAAAAATGTCAAAAGTTCACTGGAAAGAAACATTTTAAGTCTTTGCCTCTCAATCCCATAGTTGTTTTTGCACCTTTCCATGAATGGGGCTTAGACTTCATTGGATAAACTCATCCACCTTCAAGTGGAAAACATTGTTGGGTTCTTGTTACAACTTATTACTTCACCAAATGGATTGAAGCAATACCTTCCAGGAATGCTACTCATAAAGTGATCATTAGTTTTCTGGAGAGAATCATAACCATATTTAGATGTCCATCAAGGTTAGTAGCAGAGAATGTAGCTACTTTTAAAGCCACTCCATTGGTAAATTTCTGTGAAGATTATGGCATTCAACTCGCTCACTCTACACCTTACTATCCCCAAGGGAATGGTTTAGCTAAATCATCAAATAAAATTTTGGTAAGAATCATCACCAAACTGATAGAGCAAAACAAGAAAGCCTGGGATTCAAAACTGAAGTTTTCTTTATGGGCATACAGGGTGACAATAAAAAAAATATATTAATATATCACTTTTTCAAATGGTTTATGGAACTGGTGATGTTTTTCTAGTCCCATTAGCCATTCATGTAGCTAAATTACTGCAAGATCAAGAAGCTGAATCAGATGACATGACTAGGAGAGTTTATCAAATCATAGAAGTGCAGCAAAAGTGAGAACAACAATATGATTTGATAAGAAAATATTAGCAAGCTATGAAACAGGTTTTTGAAAAAGGAACTAAAAAAGAAGATTTTCAGATTGGAGATCTAGCGTTGAAGTGGGATGCATAGCATCAAGATATAGGTAAGCATTCCAAGTTTGATGCTTTGTGGCTTGGTCCTTTCAGAATCTCAAACATTCTGCAGAACAATACTTTTGAGTTGCAACATATTGATGGAGCAAAACTATTTGGAGGCCCATTCAATGGGCGCTTTCTCAAAAAATTGTTTTACTAAGGCTTTTGGTAGCCTAAGTTCATTGTAAATACCGGTGTGTTTCATAATAAGACTCCATAGCCCAATGACAAGGCACTGAAACTACAAAATATTCACACGTCGCTCTTCCGACACTTTGCAGATGTCGCTCTTCTGACACTTTGCTAACATCGCTCTTTCGACACTTTGCTAACGTCTCTCTTCCGACACTTGTCCGATGTCACTCTTTCGACACTTTGCTAACGTCGCTCTTCCGACACTTTACTAACGTCGCTCTTCTGACACTTTACGAACGTCACTATTCTGACACTTTGCTAACATCACTCTTCTGACACTTTGCTAATGTCGCTCTTCCGACACTTTGCAGACGTCGCTATTCCGACACTTTTCTAACGTCACTCTTCCGACACTTTGTTGAACATGTGTCACTCTTCCGACACTTTATCGAAGTGTCTAAATTGTGACGTAATGGCTAGCCACGTTTTGGCCCGACTCAAAGTGTCACTCTTCGGATGCCTATGTGTCGGAATAGCGAAGATTTGGCTGTTGGAAATTGGGCCTAATGTGATAGTATTTGCTAAGTCATGAGTTCATTACATAGTTTTATTTTAGGATTAAACATCAAAAATTTTAAAATTAAAAAAAAAAATTGGGCGTTATCAAAATTTCCGGAAGCACCAGTTTTTTAAGCCTTTTGGACAGCTTTTTATTTCTTGTTTCTATCCTTTTATTTTTATTTTCCGATGTTGCTGAAATTTCTGATGATATCTGTTATCACCAAATTGAGTTCTTGTTATGCTGCTTCAATGGTCAACTTGGAGTAACTCTTTCAAACCACTTGCAACTGGAAATTAGCCTCTCCAGTCTGATAGGTCTCTCTCAAAATAATAAAGGATATTCAATGAGTAACCTTGAAAACATATGACTAACTTTGAATTGGATTGAATGTGTTGTTTTCGTGTAGGTGAAAGATGTAAAGGGTTTACTACCATTGGGCTTATGGATTCAACATGAAAACTAAGTCACAAGTCAACTTATCTCATGGAAGCGGAGGCAATTGTATTCTTATTAAGCCATACATGAAGGAAAAAACAACAAGATATTTGTATACAAGAAGTTGGAGCATGTCACCATGAATTCCAAGTGATTATACATAAGCAAACTAATAAAACATGACAAAAAAGCAGACTAGGTGTATAAAGGAAGTTTGAGCCTGTAATCATGAATTCCAAGTGATTATACAACTATAACACTGGAGATAAATTAAAATACTGATATAACAAACTTACATAAGAATACAGAGAAGAATCTCAGGTTTGAAATAGGTATGTTGCAACTGTATATTTCTGATTAAAAATTACAATAGTGGTAGTGTCAAGTCATCATCTCCCTACCCTTTCTAACTCTAAAACTCTCTCAGTTATAGAGTGAGAACTCGTACAAATTATTTTCCACCTTTCTCACCTCGAATTCCTACCTTAGAGACCTATTTCAAAGATGATTCCATCACTTGGAGACTTCCTAGGGATATTTTTGTTTTGTAGAGTTTGAATACAAAAAGGACTCTTATTCCATTAATATTTCAACAAATAAATTTAATAACCCTTATCAACTGCAACCAACCAATTTTCTAAGTTTCCTAGACTACTGATGTGTCATTATGCCATGTGGATGCTGGAGAAAATTCAAAATTATCCCTTTTTCATCAAAATTTCACCTTTAGGTCTAAAAATTGATATGATTAAAGATGATAAGGAAAACTTGGTTCAAAATGATTTTTACCCTCTTCAAAAAGCATCATTTTCACCTTTAGCAACTTGATTTACCAATAAAATGACTATGTTTTTTCTAAAATAATAGGGTTCATAAATGAGCACCTATCTCCCTATCCTTGATATATGTTGCAAAATGGGAGGATATTTTTGTAAATCAGAATTTTCTAAAGAAAAATCTCTCTTGTTGTTTTGAAAACCATCTCTAGCCGTCCAGAATCTGCATTCGAAAAACATGAATAAAACAAGAAACTTTTGCATTCTGAAAATAGAGCCGAAAGAAATCTCTGAATATCCCAATTTGTAGCACCTTTGAGGAAAGTGAAAGAGGTTAATGTTATTAGATATGAGCTTGAAAATTACCTCTCTTAGTTTCTTAGAATGCTTCACTTTTTTACCAGAAATTTCCCTTGAAGTTGACTGCTCAAAAAATTCAAAAAGCAGAGAAATCCTCAGATTTTCTACGAAATTTTCAGGTAGTTTTGTAGTAAAATATACCTATTTTTCACTGTATTCACTACGAAAGGGTGAAAAAATAGACAAGTGGCTCTTTTTAGTTTATTTTATGACTATGAAAGTGAACCTAAGGTGGATTATTGCGTATATGACCCTAATGACAAGACTAATGAAGTGTATATGACCTATAATAAACATGATTAAGTGAATTTCTCATCAAATGAATGATCTAACCTAATGAGACAAGGTGAAGCTTATGATGAACCTATCAAAAAAATTTGAAAAATTGAGAGTGATAACAGTGGCTCCACTTGGGATGGTGTGCCCCTATGGTACAACAAAGAACTAGTAGTTCTAGTGCCACCTCCATTGGGTTGCTCCCATCTTCAAAATGAAAACTTGAAACCTACTCTAACTTGTAACCTTGGCACTGAAAAAACCAATAGTTGCAAAAGAAATGAAAGTACACATGATGAATTTAAAACTAAAACTGGAAAAATGCTTTATCTTCAAGCTTATTTATATACAAATCATCCTACTCTACTTGCTCAACATAAAAGTTGAATCAAGTGATATCACACTTCCATTGAAGCCAATCAAGAAGTTGAGTACTAGATGGGGACTGGCATTCCACTTCTCTGATCAAAAAACCATTCCCGAGACATGACAACTTGTTACACCATCTGAATTTGTCTACATAACTAAAAATCATATTGAAATTCATTTCTATAGAAGATTCCAACAGAGCTGCAAAAGGATCTTTGAGAGTATGCACGAATAAGTCTTATTGATCAACAAGAAAATGTGAGTAAATATGATCCTTTGGTGGTGTTCCTTGTTCAGATTTTTCTTTATAACTCTTGTGACCATTCTCGAAAAAAAAAAAAAAAAATCTGCTTACCATTATTTTCATTTGGGAGAAAGAAAAACTTGGAGTATTCTTGGACACTTTCAAAAGGAACTGCCTCAGCAAGGCCACAAGAATTTAAGAGGTAATTATTAATATGATTCAACAAGCATGCTCATCTAATTGTCTGAAATTTTCTTTTCAAAAATTTCTTCATTTTTTGTAAGCTGATGCAAGGAAAGACATGAAGAATAAATTTCTTCTTTTACATGAGGATTATAGCAATTATCTTCCAATATTTCCTACTTATATTGGAAATGATTCTCATACTCCTCATGATCAAAAGACTGGAAAGTCTACTGCAAATGTTCATAAAAATCAAAGGATGTAACTGATTGTCATAAATAAACTCTTGTTGGGTTTCATTTTCATCCAAGAGAGAGACTACACTTTCTTCTTGGTGATGAAATGGATTTTCATGAAGGGCCTCTAAAATTTCCTCATCCATGAACTCATCATCTTCATAACAATTGTCCAAATATTTAATAAAACTCACACAATGTTTACAACAGTATTTGAATAACAATAATGAAGAATGACATTTTGTATACATCTCATAAAATGCAACATGGAAATCAGTAGGAGAATATAATGAACCATTTGGCAGGCTTTCATACCAAGAGCATGCTTTTCCCTCTAAAGTGACCATAAACATCTTCATGAGGAAATCCTCAGGGAACCGAAACTTAAATTTTCATACATGGATATGGAATCTAACCAAGTGAAGAGCATCATTTTCTTTCTTTTCATTTTTAAATATTGGAAGATCAGTTAACCAATAGAATTTTGGCATAATATTTGGAAAACCAGGGATGTGAGACTGATTCATCGGGGCATACCTATAATTTATTCTTGCAATGAAACTCATCTTAGAACTTCATCAAGATACTGATCTTCAAGCAGTGGAGTCACCTTCCAATTAATTATTTGATGTGTGGAGTCGCCAGAGCAGAAATATAGCCAATATGTAACTAAGTGTTTGCTTCTCTCAGACCTTAGAACTGAAACTTTGTCGTTCTTCCCAGGGAAAATTTACACCTTCGGTCCCTGGTAACGGTGCCAAAATACTATCACGAAACTGAGTTCCAATTGGGCTGCTTCAATCGTCTACTTGTAGTAACTCTTTCAAACCACTTGCAACTGGAAATTATCCTCTCCAATCTAAGAGGGATCTCTCAAAAGACTAAAGGATATTCAATGAGTAATCTTGAAAACAAATGACTAACTCTAAATTGGATTGAATGTGTTTTTTTTCTGTAGGTGAAAGATGTAAAGGGTTTAATACCATTGGGCTTATGGAGTCAACATGAAAAATAAGTCACAAGTCAACTTATCTCATGGAAGCTGAGGCAATTGTATTCTTATTAAACCACACATGAAGGTAAAAAAACAAGCTATATGTATACAGGAAGTTGGAGCATGTCACCATGAATTCCAATTGATTATACATAAGAAAACAAATAAAACATGACAAAACAACAGACTAGGTGTATAAAGGAAGTTGGAGCATGTAATCATGAACTCCAAGTGATTATACAGCTATAACATTGGAGAGAAAGTAAAAGACTAATATAAAAAACTTACATAAAAATATAGAGAATAATCTTAGGAGTGAAATAGGAATGCTGCAACTGTATATTTCTGATTAAAAATTACAACAGTGGTGGTGTCAAGTCATCATTTCCCAACCCTTTATAACTCTAACACTCTCTCATTTATAGGGTGAGAACTCATACAAATGATTTTCCACCTTCCTCACCTCGAATTCCTACCTCAAATACCTATTTCAAACATGATTCCATCACTTGGAGACATCATAGCGTTATTTCTGTTTTGCAGAGTTTGAATACAAAAAGGAGACTTCTTTCATTAATAATTAAAAAAAAACAATTTAATAACCCTTATCAACTGCAACCAACTAATTTTTTTGAGTGTACTAGAGTGCTGATGTGTCATTATGCCACGTGGATGTTGAGATGGACCTCCTCCAAGTCAAATTTTACACTTTTTTCACAAATCTGGTTAGTGAAATTATGAAAAATAGGCTTCAAGGATGAGTGTATAATTCCCAAACACTGATGGATTTTCAGAAACTAAGAGAGATTTTGTAGATAGACTTGTGATGAAGAAAAACCTCTTTCATATTTCCAAAATCCTTTTTCATTTGGTCAGAAATCAAACTTGAAGTTGATTTCTAAAACAATCATGTACAAAACATTTCGTAGCCCTCATTTCGTAGCAAACTCCAAACTCCAGCTTTTGCATAACCTTTGAAATTTATAATTATTGGAGGATCTTCCTTGGGGCTAATGAGCTAAATACAAATTTTTTCCATCCTTAGATCTCCATAAAACTGAATTTAAAGGCAAAAAGTATTCTTCAGAAATTTCGTAGCGTTTTTAAGCCTTCAAGCTTGGAACTCGCTGCGAAACTACCCGATTATGGAGAAAATTCAAAATTAACCATTTTTCATCAAAATTTCACCTATAGGTTTGAAAATTGGTATGATGAAATATGATAAGGAAAACGTGGCTCAAAATGCCTCTTATCCTCTTCAAAAAGCATCATTTTCACCTTTAGCAAGTTGATTTACCAATAAAATGACTCTGTTTTTCTGAAAACATAGGGTTAAGAGATGAGCTCCTATCTCCATATCCTTGATAGATGGTTAAACACAGGATGATTTTTTTTTAAATCAGAAAGTTCGGAAGAAAAACCTCTCTTGGTTTTTTGAAAACCATCTCCAGGTGTCTATAATATGCATTCGAAAAACATGTGTAAAACAGGAAAATTCTGCATTATGAAAATACAACCGAAAGACATCTTTGAATCTCCCAATTTTTAGCGCATTTGATAAAAGTGAAAGAGGTTAATGCTAGTTTATATGTGCTTGAAAATAACTTCTCTCATATTCTTGTAATGCTTTGTTTGCCGAGAAACTACCCTTGAAGTTGACTGCTCAAAAATTCAAAAAGCAGAGAAATTCTCAGATTTGCTACAAAATTTGTAGGTAGTTTTGTAGCGAAATCTACCTATTTTGCATTGTATTCACGACAAAACAGTGAAAAACTAGACAAGTGGCTCTTTTTTTTATTTGATGAATATGCGATTGAACCCAAGGTGGATTATTGTGGATATGACCCAAATGACAAGACTAATGAAGTGTCTATGACCTATAATAAACATGATTAAATGATTTTCTCATCAAATGAATGATCTAACCTAATGAGACAAGGTGAAGCTTATGATGAACTTATCAAAAAAATTTGAAAAATTAAGAGTTACAACACTGTCAAACACTCTGTTTTTTAAATAAAGACATCATCTATTTTCTGCAACATTTTAAACCTCCTCTAAATTATGATAAAAGAAATGTAAGATATTTAAAGCTGAAAACTGTTAAATTATGCGTTAAAGACAATTTTTTATATAGGAAAGCTCCTACAGGAGTTTTTTTGAGATGCATTGGTGGAGATGAGTCCAAGCAAGTTATTTTTGATATGCATAGTAGTGTGTGTGGAGGATATCACTATTTGAAAAATACTGAGAGATCACTATTTTTTTCCTAGCTTATTTTCTGATGTATGTTATGAGGTGAGAGCATGTGAAAAATGTCAAAAGTTCACTGGAAATAAAGATTTGAAGTCTTTTCCTCTCAAGCCCATAGTTGTTTTTGCACCTTTCCATCAATGGGGCTTAGATTTCATTGGAGAAACTCATCCACCTTCAAGTGAACAACATCTTGGATTCTTATTACAATTGATTACTTCACCAAATGGATTGAAGCAATACCTACTAGGAATGCTACTCATAAAGTTATCATTAGTTTTCTGGAGGGAATCATAACCAGATTTGGATGTCCATCAAGGTTAGTAGCAGAGAATGTAGCTGCTTTTAAAGCCACTCCATTGGTAAATTTCTGTGAAGCTTATGGCATTCAACACACTCACTCTACACCTTACTATCCCCAAGGGAATGGTTTAGCTAAATCATTAAATAAAATTTTGGTAAGAATCATCACCAAACTGATGGAGAAAAACAAGAAAGCCTAGGATTCAAAACCGAAGTTTTCTTTATGGGCATACAGGGTGACAATAAAAAATATATTAATACATCACTTTTTCAAATGTTTTATGGAATTGGTGATGTTTTTCTAGTCCCATTAGCCATTCGTGTAGCTAAATTTCTGCAAGATCAAGAAGCTGAGCTAGATGGCATGACTAGGAGAGTTTATCAAATCATAGAATTGTAGCAAAAGCGAGAACAACAATATGATTTGATCAGAAGATATCAGCAAGCTATGAAGCAAGTTTTTGAAAAAGGAACTAAAAAATAAGATTTTCAGATTGGAGATCTAGTGTTGAAATGGGATGCATAGCATCAAGATATAGGTAAGCATTCCAAGTTTGATGCTTTGTGGCTTGGTCCTTTCAGAATCTCAAACATTCTGCAGAACAATAATTTTGAGTTGCATCATATTGATGGAGCAGAACTATTTGGAGGCCCATTCAATGGGCGCTTTCTCAAAAAATTGTTTTACTAAGGCTGTTGGTGGCCTAAGTTCATTGTAAATACCGATGTGTTTCATAATAAGACTCCATAGCCCAATGACAAGGCACTGAAATTACAAAATATTCTTAGAGCCTCGCAACAGGAGCTCTATCCCCTGTGGAGCCAATATTAGCATAGTTCTTTGCTAAGTCATGAGTCCATTCCATAGTTTTATTTTTAGGATTAAACTTCAAAATTTTCAAAATTTTAAATTTTTTTTGGGGGCTATTCGTATTTCTAGAAGCACTAGTTTTTTAAGCCTTTCGGATAGTCTGTTATTTCCTGTTTTTGTCTTTTTATTTTTATTTTTTCGATGCTGCCGGGATTTCCGAAAGCATAGTCTGTTTTCTAAATAAAGCAAAAAATCACATCCGCTTTGGTTATACCACGTGTCGTAGGATTAATACATATCAGATATTTTTTAAATATTTCAGTATCTAATGAGAGGTGTCATATTACAGTCAGTTAGCTAAGGTAAATTTGTTGTATACGTTGAATCACATGTGTCA
Organism: Pinus albicaulis; assembly: GCA_034641835.2. Lineage (NCBI taxonomy): Eukaryota > Viridiplantae > Streptophyta > Pinopsida > Pinales > Pinaceae > Pinus > Pinus albicaulis. Next base: position 81,012,083 of record CM076576.1, read on the forward strand.
TCCACAGTTAATGACCAAACCTTTGCTCATCATGCCTGTCTATGCCAAGTTAGTAATCCATATGTTAAGGTATGTGTTTTTTTGAGTTAAAGGGATAGTGATGATCACATTGCACACCATAAATGTTATATTAACCGCACAACAGTGCTACCAGAAATTTTTGCCAATCAACAACACAGTTTGCGGAGGTGACTGTATGTCATGAAAGACACTTTACATAATCTATTTGGAGCTCTCATACGGAAAATACATCCAACTGAAGGTGGTGATGGTGTGTCAGATCTTACACATCATGATCATGAATATTTTTAATGATGGACGATGATTTGCATGGGGTGGTGAACCAAATTTATTTTTAAAACCACCTAAAAAACATGATTGTTGTCATTTGAATTATTAGCTGCTAGATTCGAATTTGCTTAGAGTTATAGTTGGAGAAGAAGTTTGGATTTCAGACAAGATTCCAAAGAAGAATATAGGCCACACCTGTAAGGTAAACTCTTCCTATTCTGCCACCTATCATTTGTAGGAGACATAGTCATTTATTTTTTTGGAGATGACTAAAATAGGTGGTAAGATCAATCGAATAGAGCCATAGGGTGAAGATTTGGTTGATGCTAATCCAAGGGTAAGAACTTTGTTTATGCAGTCAGGATGGTATCCTCTTTGTACCAGGTTTGGAAGCTCACATTTAGGAGTTTCTCTAGAGTTTTCTAATTCTCTTAGTGGACAGGAGGTTATATTTTATGACCTCAATTTTCAGGTTTCTGAAGACTCCATTGTTGAAGCCTTTAACCTTCCCCAAGAAGGATAAAGGTGGTTCAAGGGAAAAATTATCACAGGAGATGATCTCAAAAGCTTCCTTAAGGATGCTCACATAGATCCAAACTGTTCAAAAGGAATTGCAAGTAGCTACCTTAAGAATGACTGTGCAGAAGCTATCAAGCCTATCAAGATATAACTCACTTATGAAAGGAGGTATACAGTGGTATTCCTTTATCACATGAGGTTTATTTTTCATATTGGATGGATGAAGACATTGCTTCTTTCATTTTTACTTTTGAAAAGCCTGACCAAGATGTCAGCAAGTGTTCAGACCCATAATGATTTTTATGAGTACAACTTGTACCATCAAGTTGTGATCAAAGTTCTGGTTGAAGAAGAGTTGAGGAAGAGAAACCAAACTTGGGACCATTTTCTATTCTATAAGGCAGGCCAACCTACACCTACACCTCTAGGTCCATAGTGAAGCCCTCAATCTGCAAAGAGAAGAACAAAAATAAAGGCCCAGAAAGAAAACATTCATAAAATGGCTGAAGGTAAGAAAGAGAAAGATTCTGCAGGAAAAATTGAAAGAAATGTGGAAAAAGGGGAGAGCTCCTCGGCAAGCAAGCCCAAGTCCATGAATATAGTACCCCTTTTTCCTCCATTTCCAAATATATACAATAGAGCTAGAAGAGGGAGGTCTGCAACAACAGATAAGTCAAAAGCGCAGGTGCTACCAGAAATTCTGGAAGCACATATTCAGAAAAAGTTTCAGGAGTATCATCCTATACCATCAGATGAAGAACTCCTTAAGGATGCTAGATATGAAATCAACCACAAAAAGAAGAAAGAAGAAGCTAAACCTATTGCTAGAACAAGAAAGAGGCACACAAGAGAGAGCAATTATTTGAGACTTAAATCTAAGGTTATTCTCAAGCCGAGCCTATTGACATAAGTCATTAATGTTGAAGGGAAACTTGAAGGTTCAAAGACAAAGAATTCAAGGAAATCCATGAAGAAAAGAAAGAAGCTAACCCCTTCATAAAAGCACTCGGAGCCCTCAAAAAGAAGAAAACCAACGAAGGGTGCTAAGGAGGAGAAAGACACTGTCAAGGAGGCAACTATAAGAGAAACCAGATCCAAAACATTAGTTGTTGTCAGTAGTACTAATCCCTTTTTGCTAATCAGTTATAAATTTTGAATAAAAACTTAGGTGTCATGGAATAAAATTCAGCACATAATTTTCAGTAATTTTTCTATGTATTTTGAAAAATAAACAGGGTGCTACCAAAAAATCCCGTAGCATTCCAGATTTTGCGCAGTTATAGGTTTTTACCAGAATTTCTTGCAACACCTGTTTTAACTTAATTTTGACACCTGTCAGCAAGTTTTTCTGAGCCAGTTAAGGATGGATAAAAACCAATAACTAAATGGATAATATAAGTGATGGTGAGAGGTAGTTATGAGGTTGTTGGAGGTATTATTAAATGAAGCTACATGGTTATTAAAAAACCTAAGACACAAGGAGAAAATTCAGCAGAAAAAGGGGCATCATGATAGTACACTCAACATTCCAGCCCATAATTCTTCTCTTCTTATTTCTCCATCTGTCCTTTCTGTTAGATTTCAAGGGGATAAGGATGCAATGTATTTTGACACATATTTTATGTTAGAATTAAGTTTCCTTCTTTTTAGAAGAGATGGATTTGGTTCCTCTCTTGATATATATAACACTTATAAATACTATTTCTGGGTGTGTTGTTGGTCTACTTGAAGAATGAATATAATAAAAAACCTTTTTGCTTCACGCTGGAGGATTCTGTGACTCAAGGAACATAAAATATGTGGTGTGTATATTTTCTTTGTTAATTTCTTCTAAATTATAAATTGTAGCAACTAGTGAAGTGTGAGTGAGAAGTTTTCAAATGATTTAACATCAAAATATCTTCTTTCAGCTTTCTACAAGTTATATGTGTGTAATAGAGCATGGCAGTGAAGATTTCATAAAGGATTTGTGGAATAAATTATACATGCAGTCTATTTTCTATGTGTTTTTTTCTTAACATAAATATATTTTGTGTTAAAGGTCATCAACATAGTTGTGTGACTGATTTAGGATAGGAATATTCCTTGAAATAGGTACCAGCTATTCCTTTTTTTCCACTTGTGTACTCTGCTCCCTATACTAGCTTTTACCCACACAATTTATACTTGCCACAACTTTCCAAATGCATGATATTCTTAAAGAACATAAAATCATTTTAAAATATTTGAGAAAGCCATCCCACCACTCAAACAACCCCTTTAAAATTTGAAATGAAGTATGATGTGTAAGGCTTTCTCCTTAAGCAGTCAAGGAGTGACTTCTTACGCTAACATATTTGGCATTGTTACCAGGGAGGTGAATTGAAGTTTATCCTTGGGTGAATGACAAAGTTATTAGTCTAGTTCTAAGGTGTACAGTTCCAGCTGTCTTTTTAGATTTCTTTGAACCTGACGACTCTATTGAGAAGTTATGGCTCCTAGAAGGACTATAACCGAGGCTAACCCATATTACATTTGTGAATCCCAGTTTCCGACCCTGAAAAGCTAATTACGAAAGTCCTACTAGAAGTTATTTTACTATTGTTTTCTCAAAGGTGTTCCTAAAGAATTCCTACAAAATTTATCCCTTGATTTTGCAAAAAATCCTATACCTCCCTTTTTTTCCAACCAAAAAACATTACCTACATCATAAGTTGGTGCTTCATCATCTGTTGTTCACAATCCACCTATTTTTATTCCACAAATCCAAAATACTCACACCATGGTACCTCCAAACCCACCCCCTAACCGAATGGATGCAATTGTTGCTGCAAGGTATGCCCCTTTGGTTTTACCTCAGCATTTGAATGCATTACCTCCAGGAGATTATCTCAAGTACATGCCTAAGTTTAGTGGTGAGGGAGAAGTAAAAACTGAATAACACCTTGTTGATTTTTATGCCTATGTTGACAATCTGAATATTGAGCATGAAGATGTCTCGATGAGATTTTTTGTTCCGAGTCTTGAGGGTGATGTAAGAAAATGGTTCAGATCCTTGACAGCTGGTATAATCACTGGAATTGAAACTGTAGATGATACATTTTTAAGGAAATGGGAAGACAAGAAATATTTTCTGTATTATGTCACTGAATTTGGTGCAATAAAAACAAAAGAAGGAGAATCAGTTTCTTATTTTTCTAAGAGATTCAATAAGATGTATAGAAAAATACCTACTGAAATCAAGCCTACTGAAGCTTCAGCAAAAATCACTTATGTTGGTGCCCTTGATCCTTATTTTTGTTTATTATTAAGAGAAAGAAGATCTGCAACACTAACACAAATGCAAGAAAATGCACTGGTGGTAGAATCTAATGTGTTAGCAGCTGATAGGCTCAGAGGGGGGATTGACAGAGAAAAAAGAAAGCAAAAAGCCGAAGTTTCTACTTCAGTAACTTCAGACATAGATCCTAAGTTAGATGAGCTGACCAAGATGGTCAAGTCATTGACTATTGAAATGTCCAAGCTCAAGATGGAAGCAAGGTCAACTATTACTAAAAATGTTTCATTTGATCTGCCTAATAGGCAGAAATTTAGAAGACCTAATGTTCCTCAAATTTTGTAGTGAGAAAGGAGAGAGATTGATGATCAAAAATTTCATCCTCCTTTGCAGAATGTTATATTTGAAGATGAAGAGGAAGCTAAAATGTTGGAGAAGGTTGCGGATATCAATTTTATGAGAGACAAAGAAGGGTTGATTCATCTTACACAATCTGAGTATGAATATTTCATGTCATATACTCAAAATACTGAAGTGGTTCCTGATCATTTCATGATTGCAGTTGATCATCAAAGAAGATATAATCTCATATCAAAAAATATTGATGATAATTTAGAGCCTACTTCACATCCCAAGAAGAATAAGGACGCAGAAAAAATTCCAGCAGAAAAACAAGTTGAAAAACATAAATTACCATAAATTTCGGTAGCAGTCAATAATCCTTCACTTGAGGTAAAAATTGCTCACAAACTACCCCTTGTTTTCAATTTTGAGAGTTAAATACAAAAGATAAATATTCATGTTCCTCTTGTAGAGCTCATGAAAAATGATGATTTCATAAAGACCTTTATGAAAGCTCTTCAACCCCCACCTACTCAAGTAGCTTCTGATTTTGTTAACCTTCAAGATGACAAGCCCACTATTATTTTAGGTCCATTGGTAGAAGACAAAGATGACTCTGCCCCTCCTTTCTATCTATCTCTGAATATTCATGAAAAGATCTTGCATAATTTCCTAATGTACTCCGGAGCCTCACATAATTTAATGCCCAATGTAGCCATGGATGAACTAGGTCTTGAGGTAACTAGAGAGTACCAAGATCTCTACTCCTTTGATTCCCAAAAATTTCAATACCTTGGTGTCATCAAAGACCTTGTAGTAAGCCTTTTTCAGTTACCCATGAGAGAAATGGTGATGGATATTTTTGTAGCTGACATTCCTCCTAGGTTTGGCATGTTACTTTCTAGGTCATGGATTAGAAGGTTAGCAGGGACATTGAAAATGGATCTCACTTATGCTACAGTCCCTGTTTTTGGAGGAGAAAAAATAAGAATTTATAGAGAAGCTCAGCTGGCATATATCATTAGTGACAAAAAATACCCCACTAATAATCCAATTTATGCTAGAACAACTGATGTTGGTTCAAGTATTTTACACATGGATAATGTTGTCCTATCTGCAGAAAATTTTCAGATTTTGAAGCTAGCTGAAAAATAGATCAGTCATGAAGGTTCCCAACTATGGAAAATGTATTTTGATGGTTCATGTTCCAAAGAAGGAGTTGGTGCAGGAATAGTTCTCATTTCACCATTGAAAGAAAGATCTAATTTTTCTTTCAAACTTGAATTTGAAGCAACTAACAATGTGGCTGAGTATGAAGCTCTGCTGATTGGTTTAAAAAAAACAAAGAACATGAATATTTTCAAAATTTTTTTTTTTGGAGATTCTGAACTTATCATTCAACAAATCATAAATGTTTATCAAACTAAGCATCCCAGATTCAGAGATTACCAGAATGCAGTATGGAGCATTGTAGAAGAATCATTCCTAGATTTTAACATTTCTTTTCTTCTAAGAGAAAGTAAATTTTTGGCTGACTCACTTTCTATTTCAACAAGCTCATTCAAGATTCCAATACCTATGAAGATCAAATATGAAGTAGAAGTTAGGTTCAGACCTAGCATTACTAATAATGTCAAGAATTGGAAATTTTTTGAAGATGATCAAGAGATTAGCAGATTCATTGAATCTGCTGAAGAGTTTGATGTCCTAAACATTGATTAAGATGAATATTTCATGAAGGATGATGTTGATTTTCAAGACACCAAAAATCTGCAAAAAGAGATTGATGTTCAACCTATCATTCAGTTGCCTTCCAGTCATATTATCATGGGGTTAATCCCACTTGAGAATCTCTTTGATCACAATGATGTCTCAATCAAACCATAGTTGGATGAAATAGAAGTAGAATTGGAAAATTTCAATTTGGGCACGGAAAAAGAACCAAGGTATGTGAAGTTGTCAAAAGTTTTATCATAAGAAATAAAGGCTGAATACCACAAGATTTTTTGTGAATTTGTTGATTTTTTTTCTTAGAGATATGAAGATCTTAAGACATATGATACAACTATCATTGAGAATAGAATACCACTAAAGTATGGTACTAAGCCTTTCCGGTAGAAATTAAGGCAAATCAATCCACTATTGTTACCAGTGATGGAGAAGGAAGTTAAGAAACTTTTGGATGCCAAAATCATTATTCCATTGAGGTATTTAGATTCGGTTTCTAATCTAGTTCCAGTAAGGAAGAAGAGTGGTGATGTCAAAATATGTGTAGATTTTCGAAATATTAACAATTTCTCCAAGAAAGATAACCATCCTTTTCCAAAGAGGGAACATATTCTTCAAAAGGTAACTCTTTCAGACATAATTTCCATGTTATATGGGTTCCCCAGGTACAATCAAGTTTCAGTTTGGCTGGAAGACCAAGAGAAGACAACATTCACAACTCCTTGGGGAACATTCATGTATGCAAAGATACCATTTTGTCTTATGAATGTCGGAGCTACTTTTCGGCATGCTATGGGCTTTGCATTCAGTGGAGAAAAGGACAAATTTTTGGTCATTTATTTAGATGATATTATTATTTTTTCAACTTGAGATCAAGAAAATATTCAGCACTTTAGACAAGTATTTTTTAAATGCAGAAAATATGGTATATCATTAAATCCAAAGAAGTCTCATTTTTATCTCAAAGAAGGTAAGATGTTGGGTCACATAGTTTCTAAAGATGGAGTGAAAATTGATCCTAAGAGAGTAATAGGAATTCCAGATTTAACACTTCCAATATCCAAGAAAGAGGTTCAATATTTCCTTAGTAAGATCAATTTATTAAGAAGGTTCACTCCAAATTTTGCTGAAGTGGTGAAGCATATTACTTGCATGTTGAAGAAGGAAAAAGAATTCAAGTGGGCCATTGAATCCATAAATTCATTTGAGTTGTTAAAAAAATCCATTATTGAAGAACCTCAGCTAGTAAGCCCTGAATACTCAAAACAATTCTTGAAATTCTCATTTGCCTCACAAGATACTATTGCTGCTATTTTTTTACAAAAATATTCAGAAAATAAGGAAGCCCCCATAGCATTTTTCAGCAGAGCACTTAGAGATGCATAATTGAAGTATGAAATGTTGGAAAAGAATGCCTATGCATTAGTGAAAGCTCTGAAAGCTCTTAGAGTTTATATTCTGCATGCTCAAGTTATTTCTTATGTACCTTCATCTGCTCTTAGAGAGATATTGGCTCAGCCTGATATTGATGGAAAAAGAAGCAAGTGGGTGACTAATGTTCTTGTGTTTGATTTAGAGATAAAACCTACTAAACTAATCAAGGGTCGAGGATTATCCAAACTACTAGCTGAAGAAAATTGTAAAGTTTTGGGCTTGAATTTCACTCATGAAAACTTTGAAGGGAATATTTCTAAACCTATAGACAACATGGTAGTGGATGTAAAGATTTCTGAATGCATCTGGTATAAACACATCATCTATCTTTTGTAGCATTTTAAACCTCCTTCCAATTATGATAAAAGTAGAGTAAGATATTTGAAGCTGAAAACTGTTAAATTTTACATTAAATATAATTGTTTATATTGGAAAGATCTTATAGGAGTTTTGTTGAGATGCATTGACCCAAATGAGTCCAAGAAAGTTATTTTTGATATGCATAGTAGTGTGTATGGATGATATCACTATTGGAGAACTACTGCATACAAAACACCGAGATCTGGCTATTTTTGGCCTACATTATTTTATGATGTATTTGATAAGGTGAGAGCATGTGAAAAATTTCAAAATTTCACTAGCAAGAAACATTTGAATTCTTTGCCTCTCAAGCCCATAGTTGTTTCTGCACCTTTTCAACAATGGGGCTTAGATTTCATTGGAGAAATCCATCTAATTTCAAGTGGACAACATCATTGGATTCTTGTTACAACTGATTACTTCACCGAATGGATTGAATCAATACCTACCAGGAATGATACTCATAAAGCTATCATTAGTTTTCTCGGCGGAATCATAACCAGATTTGGATGTCCATTAAGGTTGGTAGCAGATAATGAAGTTGCTTTTAAATCCACCCCATTGGTAAATTTTTGTGAAGATTATGGCATTCAGCTCACTCACTCTACACCTTACTATCCCCAAGGGAATGGTTTAGTTGAATCATCAAACAAAATTTTGGTAAGAATCATCACCAAACAGATGGAGAAAAATAAGAAAGCCTAGGATTCAAAACTGAAGTTTGGTTTATGGGCCGACAGGGTGACAATCAAAAAATATATTAATACATCACCTTTTTAAATGGTTTATGGAGCTGATGTTATTTTTCCAGTCCAATTAGCCATTCGTGTAGCTAAATTTATGCAAGATCAATAAGCTGAACCAAATGATGTGAGGATGAGAGTTTATCAAATCATATAAGTGCAGAAAAAGTGAGCACAACAATATGATTTGATAAGAAAATATTAGCAAGCTGGGAAGCAAGCTTTTGACAAAGGAACTAAAAAGGAAGATTTTCAGATTGGAGATCTAGTGTTGAAGTGATATGCACAGCATCAAGATCCAGGTAATAATTCCAAGTTTGATGCTTTGTGGCTTGGTCCTCTCAGAATCCTAAACATTATGCATAACAATGCTTTTGAGTTGCAACGTCTTGATGGAGCAGAACTATTTGGAGGCCCATTCAATGGGCGCTTTCTCAAAAAAATGTTTTTCTAAGGCCGTTGGTAGCCTAAGTTCATTTTAAATACTGGTGTGTTTCAAAATAAGACACCATAGCCCGATGACAAGGCACTGAAACTATAAAATATTCTTAGAGCCTCGCAGGGAGAGCTCTATCCCCTGTGGAGCCAATGTTAGCACACTTCTTTGCTAAGTCATGAGTCCATTCCATAGTTTTATTTTTAGGATTAAACTTTAAAAAATTCAAAATTTAAAATAAAAAAATTGGGAGCTACTAGAATTTCTGGAAGCACCAATTTTTAAGCCTTTTGGAGAGTCTGTTATTTCGTGTTTCTGTCTTTTTATTTTTATTTTCCGATGCTGCCGGAATTTTTGGAAGCATACTCTGTTTTTTAAATAAAGTGGAAAAGTGCATCCGCTTTAGTTATACCACGTGTCGTAGGGTTAATAAGCATCAAATATTTTGTAAATCTTTCAGCATCTAATGAGAGGTTTCATATTACAGTCATTTAGCTAAGTTCAATTCGTTGTATACGTTGAGTCACATGTGTCATCCGCAGTTAATGACCAAATCGTTGCCCTTCATGCCTGTCTACGCCAAGTCAGTAATCCATACGTTAAGGTACATGTTTTTATGAGTTAAATGGATAGTGGGTATCACACTGCATACCATAACCGTTCTACCGGTCGCACAATAGTGCTGCGGGAAATTTCGGCCAATCAACAACACAGTTTGCGGAGGTGACTGTATGTCATCAAAGACACTTTCCATAAGTTATCTGGATCTCCCATATGGAAAACACAACTAATTGAAAGTGATTATGGTGTGTCACATGGTGCACATCATGATCATAGAGATTTTTAATGATGGAGGGTGATTTTCATGGGGCGGTGAACCAAATTTAGTTTTAAAGCCACCTAAAAAACATGAAAGTTGTCATTTGAAGTTTGAGCTATTGGGTTCGAATTTGCTAAGATTTATAGTTGGAGAATAAGTCTGGATTTCAGACAATATTTCAGAGAAGAATGCAGGCCAAACCTATAAGGTAAACTCTTCCTATACTTCCACCTATCATTTTTAGGATACATAGTCATTTATTTTTCTGGATATGACTAAAACGAGTTAGTAATATAAATTGAATAGAGCCACATGGTGTAGATTTGGTTGATACTAATACAAGAGTAAGAAATGTGTTTATGCAATCAGGATGGTGTCCTCTTTGCACCAGGCTGGGAATCTCACATTTAGGATTTTCTCTAAAGTTTGCTAATTATTTTAATGGACAGGAGGCTACAGTTTATGGCCTCACTTTTCAGGTTTCTTAAGATTACATTGTTGAAGCCTTTAACCTTCCCCAAGAATAAGAAATGTGGTTCAAGGGACAAGTTATCAGAGGAGGTGATCTCAATAAATTCCTCAAGTATGCTCACAGAGATCGAAACTGGGCAAAATGCATCCCAAGTAGCTACCTTAAGAATGACTGGGAAAAAGCTCTCAAGCTTATTAAGATATACCTCACTTGTGAAAGGAGGTATACAATGGTATTCTTCTATCACATGAGATTTATTTTTCATATTGCAAGGATGAAGACATTGAATCTGCCATTTTTCTTGTTGAAAAGCTTGACCAAGATGTCAGAAAGGGTTCAGACCCATAATGATTTTTATGAGTACAACTTCTACCATCAAGCTTTGATCAAAGTTATAGTTGAAGAAGAGTTGATGAAGAGAAACCATACGTGGTATTGGAGAGTTAAATCCCCTCTGTGGACAGAGGCGATCCATACTAGCCCAGATCGGGTCTATCAACAATCAAGTCACGCAGTGACGCAGGTTCTTAGTTACAAAATGAAAAAAATCATAACGAATTGCCTACCTCAAATATTACGCAGTGGTTGTTGAAGAAAGGATGACGCTTCCCGTCCCTCGCTTGGCAGATCACTATTCTTCTGTTCGACACGTCTGAACACCTGCACACATGCAAAGGATACAATGATACACAACGTAAAATCTAAAGCCTATAACCATACATCAGTCAGAGAGGATGTAATTCATTGCGTAAAGGAAATAAACACACAAATAGAACCATAATCAAAGTCGCTTATCATTAAAATAACAAAGTAAATATACAACCCAAAGCTCTGACCCTTGATCTTCCTTCGGCAGGGCTCACAGCGGAGCACGTCTCAAAAAATCTTATCAGAAACGAGACGAAGCTCTCTCTCTTAGGCTTGGCTCTCAACAATTGTCCGGCTATAGTCTCCTTGCTACAAGTTCAAATCTAGCTTGCTAAGGGTGAAGGCAAGCTTTTATAGATGGGGGAAGAGTATTTGGTATCCCTACAAGCATGGGATTGGCCCTGTCTCTAAGGAAGCTTCCATGATAGGTGGAAAACCACCTCCCATACATGGAGATCTGGAGCCAAACCATCCAACTCATTTTGGTGACTCGTTCAGGAGTTTGTTGGAATCAAACTTCCACCATTTATTTTTAAAAAGCATCCCTTATTAAGCTTTGTACGAGTGATACACTGGGACAGAGCACCAGTTGGCGCGCCCTCTATGGTGTATTTTCCCCATTGGCGCGAGGGATGAACTGGCTAGTCACACCAAGGCTAAAAGATCAGTTTTTAGGGTTTTTCAGAGGAAACTTTCTTAAAGGGAATGATTGTCCTTGTAAAGGGGGGTGCCATGAAAGTGGTTTCAGGTCATGTCACTGCTCACAGGTCACGAGAAAATCCCTCCAATGTGCGAGATGGGTGATTGCAGGGATGGTGACAAAATGTTGTGTAACAGATGCCCCCTAAAGCATGAGGCCCGAGAGAGAGAGAGGGGTGAAATTATTTATGAGAACGTGCCCAACTAAAAACACTGCCATCGAAAGACCTGCATCCAAGTATAGATGATATCTTTGATAAATGATATGTGGTATGGGCGCAGCCATCCATAATAGAGTATACAATAATCAGGATCCAAGGTATGGACACAGCCATCCAGAAAGGATCAACAAGTAGACTCAGGTATGGTCACAGCCATCCAATGAAATGAGTCGTGTAACCAATCATGATAATCCAAAAAACTCGCAGCCTGGATTTCATCAGAAAAAACCCAGGGTCTTGCGCTCCATCTCGACCAGAACTGAGTACAAGTCCCAGCATGTGCATAAGTGAGCTGAATTTGAACATGCAAGAACATCATCTGATTACCAGCCAATAATGAAAACCATTAACAGGCACGAAAGGAACCACCAATAACGAGGATGGCCCTCAAGGTACAATAGGTACAATCCACGGAATGTGAACAGTGAGCTGGCGTCAAACACCCGCATAATCATTCGATCGAAGGCCAATGATGAAAACCTTACGTCGAATGTGAAGAACCTACCATTAAGGCATGCAGGCTCCAAGGTACCGGAAGGGAGTCTGTAGATCAGCTTCCTGGATAATGAGTTGAAGTCGACAGGAAGTGACCTTGATCGAAGGTGGGCCATAGTGTTTCCCACATCATCGATGTGAGACAGAGGAACATAATTTTTGTGAATCAAGAGCAGTGGAGAATCAGAGGGAGGTTGAAAACTGCAGAGGCCAAATACTCTTGAACATATCGGCAGCACGACACTGGATTTGGAAGTATTTGACATAAAAGGATCTAAGGTCATGATGACAAGGCAAAGAGCAGATGAGTGGTCAAAAGAGATTACCCAAACACATGGAGGCAAGCAAAAAATGAGATGAGATGTCCCCAACCTGACACGAATGCATAAAAGTGCCATGTTCAAGAGCGACATAATGTCGACACGACGATGATACTGGTTCCATTTTTCCCCACCATTTCTAGTGAGTACCCCAATTATTTTTGGAAACAAGCTTGAAGGGGATAGAAAATGCTTGCGATATAAGTTTGTCCTCCGGAAAAATCCAACCCAGTACTTTTAACGAGCCCTAGGAAGGAGGAACTCGAGTATGGTCATTATAACAGAGTCCGATGTCATCAGGTTTTAACGAGTCTAACAAAGGAAGAACTCGATGTCTTTTCATGTTTAGAGAGCTTGAAAATATAGTAGAAAAGTAAACTCCAACAGTCCCTTTTCGTAGATAGTTCCTCAAATCCAAAAAGGTAGAAAATTGTGTCTGAGAAAACCTCCTAGTCACAATAGGCTAGGGTATTCCTTTTTCATAAATAATCTTTCCAGGCCCCAAAAAGGGGTAAATGTATATTGGGTAGATGTCGTTTCACAACCAATTTAACGAGATCAAAACAACAAGCGACTCGGCAATCTTTTCATTTTTAGAGAGTCAGAAAAGAGCCAAAAGATGACTCCAGTAGTGAATTTTTCGTGTTTTTACTGAGTCCGAAAAAAGTATAAAATACAACTTGTATTGCCGTCCTGGTCGCGTGAAAACCTGTTGCTGCATAAGAAAGCAAGCGTAAAACCTATTTTTCGACAAAATATAATAAAATATTGGAAAAATAAGCTTCAAAACATAATTTGATTTTGAAAAGCTACAAATATGACCAAATTTGTAAAAACATATTTACTTTTACTTTTTACCTCTTGTGGAGAGCAACGGTGAGTTTTTTCCTTGCGAACTTGCGGTGACGATTGCGAACGATCTGGTGCATCATTCTTAATCCCGTCTTTTCCAAGTAAGAGGTGCTTCCATTAGCTTTGTTTCAATCCATTTTTTATAGTATTCCATCGTGATTTGGGATCCCTGAGGGGAACATTTTCAAATTTAGGGCTCACACAATTGGCGCGGGTATGGGGCACTGACCCGTGCCAATCGAGTCTTTTTTGCAAAGGGGTCGCGCCAGCTAGCATGACTGCCAGCTAAACAATCGCGCCAACCACACAACCTCATTTTCCACTTAATTTTCACAACAAATTAACCACTCAATTGGATTTTTGAATGCCCAATGGATCTTATGATGTGCTTATGACCCTTTTGGTGCTAGTAAGCCACAATGGTGATCGAATGGAAAGAAAGGAAGAATAGTGAAGAGGATGAAATGGAAATGGGGAACGAGCAATGCATGAATGATCTCTGGGATTGTGGTTTGAAGAAGTTCTTCTTGACACCATGTCTTAGGGCACAACCTGAATTCTTGCAATACTTGATCAGTATCTAGGATGAGAACGAAGAGAATTTTAGGCTTCGAGATCAAGTGCTGGAGCTTGAAGTATCCGAAGTTTACTTCATCACTAGATTTTCTCAGAGAGGTCGAGTCCTGATCATGACAGGTACTAGGCCTTCTGGTGAAAAAATGTTAATGGTTATGGAAAAAGTGTGCCCAGGGGCACAAACAGGATCAGGTAGCGGGAAGGTTGACATTCACACTGTTCCCGATCTAGCACTCAGAGTGGTGCTCCATACCATTACGCGGGCCGCGGGGTCACAAGAGCTACATGAGGCTACTAAAACATAGCTCCTCTTAGCATTAGAATGTATGAACCCAACAATATTTGATTGGGCCACAGCCATAACCATGAATATCAAACGACAGTTGACAAAGTGTAAAAGACCAAACTGAAGCAGTTAGGGTACGGGTCTATCTTGGTATCATTCATCCTTGAACTATTACCTATCTGCCAGGGCCAGGGAGAGATAGTCGCAGATCCACCTTTGAGAGAGCCACGGATGGCTCGATGGGCAGCACTAATGCCCAGAGTAGGAGGGGGCCATCAAATGTCATGGCATCCCGAGTTCTTCGTATGGCTTCGGCGACAATTGATCGTCATAGAGGACTGGACCTATGCTAGTACTAAATTCACAAGAGACGTAGACCTTCCACTCCCAGAAGGAGAGGACTGGGATGAGGAGCTGGGTAAGACTCTTTTTGATTTTGTGAATTTTATGATTTTTTGGTATACATATATGTTCTAACAAACGATCCTATAAGTATGCAGATGTTGGCCCAGAGAGGCCCACCGGGATGTCATCGATCGCACGGAGGACCCCTCTCACCTATGACCCTCAAGGTGAGGGGGGCGAGGGGAGCAAGCTAGTTCATAACTTGGAGGGAATCTCCTATGGGATCTCGAATTACGCTCGTCTAGCAGATGTCCCTATGGCTTATCAAAGGCACACTGTGGGGGTGCCTAGTTGCCTTCATCGTTTACTGAGGCAATTGGTGAGGGCAGTAACATGCTACCATGAGCACCATGTTGATTAGTCACCTAGGCTTTTATATGCATATTTTTCAGTGACATGTTGTCTCCGGCTATTATTAAAACAAACATGTATATTTTTGGATTTTATGTGATGCACACAAACTGCAAACATTCGACATATATATATATATATATATATATATATATATATATATATATATATATATATATATATATATATATATATATATATATATATACGGATGGATATTTTTCACATATGATGATTTTTTTATATGTTATGAAAATGTCTAATACAATGTTATCTAATGCATTAGTTACATAATCTGCATAAAAAACGATCAAATGGAAAAGTTCACAAAATGCATCACACCAATCATATTTTATTTTTACACAATCTTAAAAGCACACATGCAAACTATGCTTGAAGATGAGTTTTATTTTTTATGCAAGCTTAAAACACAAATGTAAACTATGCTTGAAATAATAAGGAAAAACGGGCATGCCCCCAGCATGGTGTCTCAATTTGAGGTACATGCCCCCCAAGCTTCAGTCCATAGAAAATGGAGTGAAGGTTCAAAACCAAGAGATTTGATCGAAACAAAACTCGAATTGAACGGGATCGTGTTTCATTATTTTAACGAGGTTGACACACTAGAGAACTATCCTCGTAGCGGCTTGTTTCATTGTTTTAGGAGCTTGACCCAAGAAGAGGAACTATGCTTCGACAAGCTCAAAGGAGGAGGCTCGGGAGGGGGATAACCAGATACGAAATGGTCGTGACAATCAGACATTGACCCCAGGCCGGGCATGAACGAGGAACGATGATGCCCATCGCTCCACGGTAGATCTTCGAGAAACATTGTCTCCATGATAGGTTCGTCAGATGGAAAGAATTCTCTCAAAGGATCGGGTGAATCTACATCGCCGAGCCAAGGGGATTGAGAATAAACTTCAAGAGCCATGCTCAAAGTATCATGTTTAGTAGGAGTAGGGTATAATGCAGCAACGATCTCACAATAATTAATTTCAACTAGGTCAAAGGCATCGATTCTCCAAAAGAGGTCACATGTTCAGGAGAAGGGATGATCCATGGGTCATCCAACCTAGAGATCATGTTGACTTGAACAGTGTTGAGTGGTGGCATGGGAAAAATCCCCATGAGAATGGGGTATTTGAAAAGACCAGGTCCTACACTGTCAGGGGGATTGGGAATTTGATCCACGTATGGCACGTTTTTCTTGGAGGACGAGGTAAAGAAAGACAACTGATCGACAGTGATAATTTTTCCCTCATGAGGAAACTTCAGAAGCCGAAAGAGAGTGGACGGAACGCATAGAATGGCGTGAGTCTAGCTATGACCAAGAATAATATTGTAGTTGATTTTGGCATCAACCACTTCCACTTTGACGTTGACAGTCTTACCTTGTAATGTAATCGGTAGACTCACGAGAACACCCAAGGGTTTTGATTCCCTACCTTCAAATGCCTTGAGGGCATTAGGAGATGAAGTAAGAGCTGGAGAGCCAATGGCCTTCCAACAGGCAGATGACATAACACAGGTAGAGTCACCTTCATCCACAACGGCTCTGTGAATGTTGAAGCCATTGATACCGAATTGTATAACAAGGGCGATTTGATGTGGAAGTCAGGGGACAAAATTCTCTAGATCGAAGGTGAGAAGACTAGAATCGATAGGATCAATTTGATCGATTGCAGATAACAAAGCTTTCCATTGCGATGAGCAACTTTGAAGCACTTCCAATGAAAACATTGTGGAAGGCGCCTGTGCCAAATCCTCAACAATGCTATAATGCTAAGCAACACGAGCGTTTGGATTAGAGGAAGATTTTTGAAGAACACCTTTGGAAGGTGGCTGTACAATGGGTTCAATGCTGGGCTTCTCAATTTCTAAAGGACCAGAGGTAGGTGGGGGAGGCGAGCCATCAACGACTTCCTTCCCAGCTGCCTGGCGTGATCCAGCATAATCCTTCGAACGAGTGGCAATCGAAATAGGTGTAGCACCATTCATCATGAAAACTTAGGACCCAAACGGTGCAGATGGTGAAGGCTGCTCAACCATCTAGGTCTGTTGAGATGGAAAAGGTACTTTGAGAATTGCCAGAGTCCCCTTAGAGCCTTTTATAAGTTGACTAACCTCAGATCATTCGGGACAATATTTGGTGTAGTGGTCTCCATCATAGATCAAGCAAGGGTACTTAGGTTTTCATTGTGAACCATCATCAGCCCATGGTTTGGAGGATTCTAGTTTCGAGGCATTAGATTTGGATTTTCCTTTGCCCTTATTCTTCCCTTTGGAAGTATTTTCCATAGGATTGGCCTGAATGGCATTGACCTCCGCAGTCTTACCAAAATCTGGAGTGGCGGGAGGAGCAGAATTGTTGGAAGAATTCGACTTCTACTTCCCATTAGAAGACTTACGAGAAGTCTGAGAGACGGAACCAATAACACCATCAACCGATGGGGTAGGTGGTGCTTTAGAGGTTCCTGGCCGTGGGGCATCAGTCAAGATATCATATAACGTGCCAGACTGAGAGTACACCAAATCGAGGTACTGGGCACGAGCGATGGCTTGTTCCTCAATTACACATGCCCCCATAGCAATATCTTGAGCGATATTGTTAACAAAGGAGGTAGTGAACCAGTGAGTTAGAATCTGATCAGGAATATCAAACCTGATCAGACGACGACGACGTCGCCACTTATGAATATGATCTGAAATATGAGTGGCTTTATCCTGCTTCAGAGATGTCAAGAGATGCGTCCTGGCTTCATAATGAACCGGTAACTGGAAATGTGTCAGGAAATACATAGCTAAAGTATTAAAGTCTTGAAAAATACCGCGAGGTAATTCTATATACCACTTAGCAGCAGCACCGGTAAGAGTGCGCTGGAAAAGACGTAGAAGAATCGAGTCATCCACCCAGGAGTTCGAATAACACCACAAATGGTAGGTCATGACATGGGCTTGGGGGTCTTCTCTAGCTTTACCCTCAAACTTAGGATAGTCACTAGGCACCTTTGTCGGAACCGAAGGCCAATATGGATTATGAATAATTGGATCATTGGTCAATTTAGATACATCCGGTAACTCCAACTTGGTGAGGAAAGGTAACTGAGGATTAAACAACATGCTAGGTCCTTGATAAGGACCTGTACCTGTACTCCAACCTGGTTGACCATAACGTTTCCCCCATTGGTTTTGTCCTGGAGGATTCTGACCATAGGGGGTATAAGATGTATAATTGGGTTGATACGGTTGCTGATAATCAATGTATGGGGGTTGAAAACTAGGGTACTGACCCTGATTATACGTGGGCCCTGTTTGAGCAGTGTATGGATTCAACTATGGAGTATAAGTATAGCCTGGTTTTTGAAGGTAATAACCAGAACCTTGGGGCGGGTTATAAACCGGTCGAGACTAACCTTGAAGGTAATAGCCGCCTTGGGGTCGAGCGGTCTGCTAGTAAGTGGGGCCCTGCTGAGCCTGATAAGTTGGGCACACAGGCGGGTTCAACTGTGGCATAGAATATATCGCTATTGATAAGGGTTAACTGGATGTGCAGATTTTCCTGTTTGAACAGGTTGACCTGGCTGATGAAGGACACCAGGTTGTCTCGGCTGAGCAGGTTGACGTGATGGCAGGAGAGGGCTAGGTTGTGCCTGATAACTAGGTTGACCTGTGACAGGACCATAAGATGGCCTTGGATGTGCAACATTCGGACCAATTGCAAACTGAGGTTGCTGAGGTTGCACCAAAGGTTGAGAAGGTTGGATTTCCCCCCCAGGACCATACAACGGTCTGGGTTGATACCCCGGTTGGCCTGTTGGTCCTTGAGGTTGCCCTAGTTCGACCACAGGGTGAGGCTATAGAGGTTGACCTTGAGGGTTGTAGGACTGCCCTTTCAGACTGTACAACAACCCCTGTTGGCCTGAAGGTTGCCCCTGTAAGGGTTGTCCTTGCAGGTCATATAGATAACTAGGATGGGCCGAAGGTTGTCCCTGGAAGGGTTTTCCTTGTGGGTTAGAAGGTTGCCCAGCCTAGGCAGACAACAAACCGTTAATATACTGATAAGCCTCAGGAGCAGGAAAACAAAGGGGGTTGCCCTACTCATCATACTAATAAGGGAAAAAATAGATCGGGGCACCATCCAGTCCATAGTGGGAAAAGTAAGGACGATTGAGGTCTTGAGAGGATGGACCAACCTCGGAGTTGGAAATTTGTAAAGACAACCGATACTCCTTAGGAGAGATATTCTCCAAGATAGCAGAAGCTATGTAAACATCTTCAGGAACTGACGAGGTCCTAGTCGACTAAGTAGTGACAGCGGGGGTAGATGCAGCTACGCAGACATTAGGCCTAACAGGTACTGATGTGACGAAAGGAGATGTCGTGAGAGGTGTCGATGGCGACATTCCTAATGAAGGGATAACCGGCCTCGTGGACGGAGTCGATATTCCCATAGAGGCCACAGCGGCCATGACCTGACTTAAAGACCTATATCCAGCTGGAAGTGAAGGACCAGGTGAAGACATGACAGAAGACTCGGGGATGTTTTCTGGAAAAAACTGGTAATCTTCACCAGATGTAGGAATTTCCTCACTAGGAGAAGGACTGGGTGAGTCCATATCTGACCCTGTCGCAAGATCTTCTAAAAGATGGCGATGACTAGGAGGTATAACAACATCCAAGAAAGGCAATCCTGATGTAAGAGGAAGGAAGTGTTCCCCTACTCTAAATCCAAACCAAGCGTTGGACAAGGGCCAATTGAACTCAACTGGTCCTCCAAAGGAAAGTTCAGATATAACCGGTCCCCCATCGGGAAACTTGGACACAATAGGCTACTGATGCTCAGCAGAGGACTGAGAGACCTCTAATGAATCGTTTATGTAAGGACTACCAGTAGCCGAAACTGAGGGTTCTACCACTGTGACAATAACGAAAAGAGGAAGAGATCAGAACAAAGATACACGAGCAAAAAACCAAGGAAAACAATCAATTGGCCGAAAAAAACAATCTCTAAATGGGCGTGTGAATGTAGGTGATTAATTTTACCACATTGAAACTAGAAATTTTTACTGTTTCATGTTTTAAGAGTCTAGAAACAAGTAAAAGGTGACTCTATCTCTTTCAATTTGGAAACAAGCGTGAAAGGACAAGTGCTTGATGATCTTTTCAAATTTAATGAGTCAGAAAAGATCGAAATGACTGCTCTGGTAATTTAGGCAGATGGGTGTACCAGATATTCATGAACTTCCATATACACCTTGGTTAAAAATGAAAGAGAAATCAACCAAGGACTTGACATACGTGCAGTTAATCTCCCTGAATGTTGTGTCCAGTGTATCACGGGTATAAGGCGGCAAACTCGGCTTCCTACGGGTAAAGGATAACAACCTAGTGGAGTCTCCCTTTATATACGCGACGGTACGGGGAGCACAAGTCCATACTAGCGGTGTCTAAATCCAGAAGGCGAACGACAACTACTAGGTTTAACAATGCCGGAACACGTCACTAGCCTAGACCTCTAGATATTTCGTTAATGTTTCAATGTTGCCTTAAGGTAAATTGAATAAATTTTAGAGTTTATCTTCAAATTATGTTTCAATTTCAGGCCCTATCGAATTTTGTATCTCAAACATCCTCTAAATGCACACTACATGCCACAATATATCACTTTGTTCGAAGAAGAGCTAACTACGGGAAGGTTGAGATCTTTTCACATAACAACAAAATGATCACAAAACCTCCACTACGGTTCCTAATGCAAGCTAATGAAATTAAAAACTTTTCTTTTAGAGTTATATAACACTAAGAATGCGGAAAAGCTTTCAATTTTCACTAAACTAATCAAAAAGAAAAGAGATTTGTTTTTGTATTTTTCAATGTTTTAGAACAAATGAACCAAACGAAATGAAAAACTAATGAAGAAATCAATTCGAGAAATTATAGTGAGGGAGTCAAAACAAGAAAGTTCACTCAATGCAAACACACACAATCAGAACTCAAACTGATGGATAAATCCCTCAAATCGAGGAAGAATCTAAAAAAGACTCATACAAACTGTGTAATCTAGGCTCAAAATGAAACAAAGAGAAACTTGAATGAAAAAGAGAAAAATCACTCGACTAACACAATGATACAATGGAATCCAAAAAAACGAATGCAAAGAAGTGAAAATGAAGTTGACTGGAAAAACAGGGACCAAAAACTCCCACGGGAGGCTCAGCACACTATAGCACCTAGAAACCCTAGGGATAGAATGCAAATCTGATGGTAAAGTGTGAACAACTAGAGGATAAGGGTCAAACACAGTCAGAAATGACTTCAAGGCACTCAATCACTCATAAAAATTACACCAGGACCAGAATTCAGGCTCAGAGGGCTCAAAAACAAGTAAACCCTAACACCAAAATCGGTTGACGTGACTGTTTGGCTATATCTTGTGCCAAAACAACATTGGCGCAGGGGCCTAACTAGCAACAAGTGCCAGCTGGCACGACTGTCAGGCTATAAACCGTGCCAATCGAGTTTCCTATGGGGAGAAATGAAAAAAGAGAAAAAAGAGACTGGATCAGGTCTTCTGGGGCTGAAAAGGGGTTTTACACCGAAAGGGGGCAAACCAGAAGAGCAAATCAATCAATCACAAGCCAAAAACAACCAAAAGAGACAATACTAACTCCATCTATTCCCCACTGGAGTCGCCAGTTTGTTGGAGAGGTAAATCCCCTCTGTGGACAGAGGCGATCCCTACTAGCCCAAATTGGGTCTAGCAACAATCAGGTCATGCAGTGATGCAGGTTCTTAGTTACAAAATGACAAAATCCTACCTCAAATCCTACCCAGTGGTCGTTGAAGAAAGTATGTCGCTTCCCATCCCTCGCTTGACAGATCACGATTCTTCTGCTCGACACGTCTGAACACCTGCACACATGCAAAGGATACAACGATACACAATGTAAAATCTAAAGCCTGTAACCATACATCAGTCAGAGAGGATTTAATTCATTGCGTAAAGGAAATAAACACACGAATAGAACCATAATCGAAGTCTCTTAAAATTAAAATAACAAAGGAAAGATAAAACCCAAAGCTCTGACGCTTGATATTCCTTCAACGACGCTGACAGTGGAGCACGTCTCAAAAAATCTTGTCGGAAATGGGACAAATCTCTCTCTCTTCGGCTTAGCTCTCAACAGCTGTCTGGCTATAGTCTCCTTGCTACAAGTTTAGCTCTAGCTTGCTATGGGTGAAGGCAAGCTTTTATAGATGGGGGAAGAGGATTTGGGATCCCTAAAATCATGGGATTGGCCCTATCTCTGAGGAAGCTTCCATGATAGGTGGAAAACCACCTCCCATACATGGAGATCCGGAGCCAAACCACCCAACTCATTTTGGTGACTCGTTCAGGAGTTTTTTGGAATCAAACTTCTGCCATTTATTTTAAAAAAAAAAACCCTAATTAAGCTTGGCACAAGTGAGACACTGGGACAGAGCTCTAGTTGGGATGCCCTCTATGGTGGATTTTCTCCATTGGAGCGAGGGTTGAACTGGCTAGTCATGCCAAGGCTAAAAGATTAGTTTTTAGGGTTTTGCAGAGGAAACTTTCTTGAAGGGAATGATTGTCCTTGTAAAGGGGGATGCCATGAAAGTGGTTTCGGGTCATGTCATTGCTCACAAGTCATAGGAAAAGCCCTCCAATGTGCAGGACTGGTGATTGCAAGGACGGTGAAAAAATGTTGTGTAACACTTGGGATCATTTTCTATTCTATAGGGAGGGGGAAAAATGCACCTGCACATCCAATTCCACATTCAAACCCTGAGCCTGGAAAGAGAACAAAAAAAAGAAAGGCCCATAAATAAAACATTCATAAAAGGCCAAATGTAAGAAAGAGAAAGTTTCTTTATGAAAAATTGAAAGAAAGGTGGGAAAAGGGGAGAGATCCTCAGTAAGCAAGTCCAAATCCATGAAGATAGTACCCCCTATTACTCCATTTACAAATTTATACACTAGAGCAAGAAGAGGGAGGTCTGCAACAACAGATAAGTCAGAAGCGCAGGTGCTACCGGAAATTCTGGAATCACCTATTCAGAAAAAGTTGCAGAAGGAGTATTAGCCTATACCATCAGATGAAGAACTCCTTAGGTATGCTAGACATGAAATCAAAAGCAAAAATAAGAAAGAATAATCTTAACCTATTGCTAGCACCAGAAAGAGGCACACAAAAGAGAGCAATAAGTTTAGACTTAAATCTAAGGCTCTTCTCAATCCGAGCCTCTTGACAGAAGTCATTGGTATTGAAGGGAAACTTGAAGGTTCAAAGACAGAGAAGTCAGATAAATCCATGAGGAAAAGCAAGAACCCAACCCCTTCAGAAAAGCACTCAGAGCCCTCAAAAAGAAGAAAAACACAAAAAAGGTGCTAAGGAGTACAAAGACCCTATCAAGGAGGCAACTACAAGAGCAACCAAAATAACATCAATTGCTAGCATCAAAACTGATTTGCATAAACTGGTTGAAGCTGCAGAACACTTATTTGAAAGGTAAAAAGGTTTTTGGTACTAATCCCTTTTTTCTAATCAGTTATAAATTTTGAACAACAACCTAGGTGTCATGGAATACAAGTCAGCATATAATTTTCAGTATTTTTTTTTTTATTTTGAAAAATAAAGAGGGCTCTACCAAAATTTCCAGTAGCATTCCAAATTTTGCACAGTTACAGGTTTTTACCGGAATTTCTGGCAGCACCTATTTTAACTGAATTTTAAAACACATATCAACAAGTTTTTCCAAGAACGTTAAGGGTGGATAAAAACCCATAACTAAATGGATAATACAAGTGATGGTGAGAGGTAGTTATGAGGTTGTTGGAGGTCTTATTAAATGAAGCTACATGGTTATTAAAGACCCAAGACATAAGAAGAAAATTTAGCAGAAAAAGGAGCAACATGACAGTACACTTAGCATTCCAGCCCACAATTCTTCTCTTCTTAAATTTTCTCCATCTGTCTTTTCTGTTAGATTTCGAGGGTATAAGGATGTAAAGCCTTTTAACACATATTTTATGTTAGAATTAATGTTTCCTTTATTTTTATAAGAGATCGAGCTGTTTCCTCTCTTGCTATATATAGAACTTGTAAATACTATTTCTAGGATGGATGTTGGTGTACCTGAAGACTGAATATAATAAAAAAAAAATTTGCTTCATGCTAGAGGATTTTGTGACTCAAGGAACATCTAATGTGTGGTGCGCCTCTTTTATTTGTTAATTTCTTCTAAAATATAAATTGCAGCAACTAGTGAAGTGCGAATGAGAAGTTGTTAAAGTATTTAACAGTAAATTATCTTCTTTTAGTTTTTTGCAAGTCATATGTGTGTAATAGAACATGTCAGTGAAGATTTCATAAAGGATTTGTGGAATAATTTATACATGCAATCTATTTTCTACGTGTTGTTTGCTTAGCATAAACAGAGTTTGTTGGGGTACCTTTGTCATGTCTTGATAACTGGGCACGGCAAAGGGGTAATAGCAAGCCCAAAACAGTTCATTTTTCGTGAGTTAGTCCATTGAAGCCGGAAAAGTGAGAAATCTATGTTCGATGGACGTCTACCTCATTTTTTTATGAGTATGAGGAGACGGAGTAAACTCAATACTCTTTGTGAAATTTTAACGAGTCCAAAAAAGAAAAACTTGGTGCCCTCCGTGAAATTTTAACGAGTCACGCGGAGAAAACTCGGTTACTTTTTCGGTTTAAAGAGCTTTCGAAAAAGAGGAAAAGAATGGCTCCTTGCTCTCTGTCGTGGTAGTTTAACGAGCCCGACAAAGTCAACTCGGGGTTTTTTCAGTTTTATGAGCGAGAAAAAGGTTCCTAAAAAGAATGCTCAGTGTTTCTTCATGATTTTAACGATTTTGAAGAAGAGAACTCTAGGTTTTTCGGATTAACGAGCAAGAAAAATGCCATAAAAAGAACGCTCGATGTCAACTTCGTATAAGTTTAACGAGTCCGAAGAAGGGAACTCAAGGTTTTTCGGATTAACGAGCAAGAAAAATAAATTAAAAAGAATGCTCGAAGCTTCTTCGTGTAAGTTTAACGAGCCCGAAGAAGAAGACTCAAGGTTTTTCGGATTAACGAGCAAGAAAAATACCGTAAAAAGAACGCTCGAAGCTTCTTCGTGTAAGTTTAACGAGCCTGAAGAAGAAGACTCAAGGTTTTTCGGATTAACGAGCAAGAAAAATACCATAAAAATAACGCTCTAAATTTCTTGATCTCTTTCTCGTCAATAGAAGGATCTATGTCCAGAATTTCGTCATAAGACCAAGCAAAAACATCGCGGAATTCCTTGAAAAGGGATGTGAAGCACGCAATTTCCTCGGGATTGCAGTGATCTCCAATCTGGATATTTTCCACGATACCTGTTTTGACCGAGATATTAATGAGTATTGTCTTAGAAAGATTACCCATGTTCCCTTCTGAATCGATAGTTTGAACAGTCGTATAAGCAGAGGGAACCACCTCAGGTTGGTCAAAGGATGGGATTTCAGTTTTTATCGCCTCCGAGTCAATCATCGAAGCGCGATGGTGAAACTCTCCCCAAGGTCATTCTTCTAGAGACATGATCTCTCGAATAGCTTCGTCTGTAGGCAAGACTTCATTGAGGAGATCCTAAGAGAGAACAGTGATGGGAGGGAGGTTTGTACCTTCAGTCGAAACCATAGCAGTGGAGGGTTCAGATGCGGTTTGGATGGCTTGATAAGCCAACTCGGCCGGCGAAAGCGGCATCTGATCTCCATAGGAATCAATTTCTGAAGGTGCCGAGATGATCCATGGGTTGATACAACCATCCAAAGTGGTGGATATCATTGCAACCGTGTTTGGGATCAATGGCGGTGGGAGAGGAAAACAACCCAGTAGGGAAGATGCCTTCAGAAGACTGGTACGGATACTAACATAAGAGGCAGGAAAGCCTCCTATTAGGGGTACAACGCTACTTGGTAACGTGGCATAATCAGGGGTGCAGAAGGATAGCTGGTCCACTATGATTATTTTCCCATCCAATGGAAATAGGATGAGTCGGAAGACCGAAGACACAATGGCAGTCATGGCATAAGACCAACTGCAACCAAGCAATAGATTATAGTCTAGATGGCGCTCTACAACTTCAACGTCCATGTTTACCGTTTTCCCACTCAAAGTGATGGGAAAGCTAGCAAGGTATCCTTTTGGGAGGAAAGTGTGGCCATCGAAAGCTTTGAGGGAATTCGATGGCAAGGTGAGGGTACGAGAACCTAAATTGAGCCAGCAAGCTTGTGACATAACGCAGGTCGAAGCACCTTCGTCTAGATAGTGTGATGGATTGGTCTCCCTTTCGACAAAACCTACACATGGAATGCGAGTTGGTATGAGGGGCGAGGTTTAGCCTTTTCCATATCAAAGATAGATAGCATGGAATCCTGGGGGTCTATTCCACCAATGGCCGAAAGCAAGGCTTTCCTTTGTGTTGGACAGGGTTGTAATACTTCGAAAGCAGACATAGCTGATGGTGCCTGCGCCAAATCTTCTACAATGTTGTAGTTTTGGGCTGCATGTGCAGAGGTGCTATGAGTCGTGCGTCGAAGTGTCCCTTTGGGGGACGAATCACGGGGTCAGCAGTAGGCCGTTCGATATGCAAATCATTTGGCGGCGGTGGATTTGAACTAGTATCAGGTTCTTGAGCATCTATGGTAGGGCTTCCATAAATCTTAGCTCGACTTTGAAGGCCAACACTCTCAATGCCATAAATGGCAGATGGTCCTTCACCGGAAGGATATGAACCACCATTGCCCCGTTGATGGGTTGTGGCAGATTGTCAACCATGTGTTGATGTTGCTGATGTTGATTAGGGAAGGGATTATGAAGAACGGCAGGTGTTCACCCAGAGTCCTTGTTGGCAATAAAATAGGTGCATTCCTGCAGCCGAGGACATTTTTATGTCAAGTGGTCCTCCGCACAGATTTTGCAAGGAAATTTCATGGGTTTATCCTTCCCTTTGTCATTCTTGGCAGCGTTGTTCTGATTAGGGTTATTCTGATTATCCGACTGCTCTTCCAAAGAAGATGACTTTTTCTTGTTCTTATTATTTTTCCTGCTAGGTTTTTGTGAGGTTTGCACCGAATTTACCTCAGCGGTGGGAAGAGTAGTCGTTTGGTGAGGGGCGGTGGCAGCCTAAGATGGTTGGGAGGCTTGCCCCTAAGACTGCTTTGTGGCTACACCAGAGATCGTGCCAACGAGACCATCGGCATGAGCTCCGGTTTTCTGAGTAGCCGGAGGATTTGGGTTGCCAGGGGCATGGGGGAGCAAATCATATAGCGTGCCAGATTGTGAGTGGATTAAATCTAAATGTTGGGCACGACGAATGCATTGATCTTCTGTAACCGCACCAGAAAGGCCAATGTCTTTAGCTATGTGGGGTGAGAGAGACTTGCAAAACCAATTGGCTAAGAGATGATCCGGAATTGGCGCTTTGACTAGCCTCCTCCTACGTCTCCATTCATGAATGTGATCGGAGATGTGGGTGGCGGTGTCTTGGTAGAGCGAAGTTAATAGTTCTGTTCCGGTTTCAAATCTAATTGGTAGTTGGAAGTTCTTTAGAAACTTCGTTTCTAAAGCACCAAACGTATTGATGGTGGCGCGTGGTAATTCAATGTACCACTTGGCAGCATTGCCTGTAAGTGTGCTGGGAAACAGTCAAAGTCGGACACTATCATCTACCATGAAATTGGATATAGACCATAGGTGAAAGGTAGTGATGTGTGCGGCTGGGTCGTCCCCTTGTTTCCCGTCAAACTTCGGGATGTCCGAAGGAATCTTATGTGGTACTGGAGGCCAAAGCGGGTTGTGATTGATGGGATCATTAGTTAGTTTATGGATATCGGGGATGTCCAAAGCTGCCAAGAATGGCAATTGTGGATTTTCCCCCGAATATAACCAAGGCAGTATGGGCTGACTATTTAGACCATAGGGTCCACCCATCAATGTGTTTCCAGGAGGATAAGTAGGACTTTGGTAAAAACTTCCTATAGGCGGAGGAGTAGGGACATACGGTTGCTGTCCATAGGGCATGTTGTATTGCGGGGCGAACTCTTGGTTGCCCCCAGTATAAAAGTGCCCTCCCATTCCAGATGGAGGTTGGGGTTGGTTAGTCCAAATGGATGCAATAGAGTTTCCCGGAGGCATGCTACTACTTGCATAGTTTGGAAACGACATAGACCCTACACCTATATTTGAACCACTTAAGGGAAGAGTATTAACAATAGGTTGTCCTATTTGTCCTAAGGATTGTAGAGGAAGTGAAATTTTCCCTGCTACCATCATGTTGGTGACACTGCCCCCTGGCATAGAGGCCAAGGGGTTTGAACTCAGCAGAGGGTTCCAACCGAAAGGGCTGCTAAAAGGTGCCGAAGTAGTCATACTCGTGGGAGGAGCTACCGTGGGTCCCAACGTGGTCACGATAGGAGTAGATGCTGAAGGCTTCGGCAAGCTACTGATAGTTGTGATGACCATAGGGTCGGGAGTAGGTATATGTTGACTACTGGGGTTACCTAGTGATGGCATAGAACTGATCACCAGCGGGGAGGATGGTGGCGTACCTGGGATGGTTGCCATTGGCATTGACCCTGTGGATGCCGGTGGTGAAATGGATGTTGGTGCGGCCAAAGACATATCTTGGCGTGGTGGAATCTGAATTATCACAGGCCCCAACGGATCAGTGAGTGGAGGATTGTAATGAGGTACAACCCCTTCAGTGAAAGGGTCCTCCAGAAATTCCGTATGATATGAGGCTATGTGATAATCAAGATTAGTCAGTGGAGACTGCTCTTCCGTAGAAGGCACGGGTTCACCAAGGTTCAGTTCTTCCTCAATAGTTAGAGGAGGTAGACCTTGCTGTCGTCTAGACAGACGGCGTGGGTCGGGGGACGCCATGGTGACCTGCTTAATTTTAACAAATTTTAATAAATTGTGATGTATTATAAAGTCTCAGTGACAGTAACCACACACCTAAAAAAAGAAAAAAAAATGACTCTCTAAAATCAATCAGCAAGCAGCCATAATAGGGTGCCCTGTCTGAGTACTACTGTTTTCTGGTGATGAAATCTAGTATCACAATAGTATACAGAGAGGTTTGGTCGAAAGTACAGTTACGGTCACTCTAGAGCTTCGCCCGAACCTCAGACAATAGGTGTAATCACTCTCGTGAAGACGAGTACCCTCCTAAAGACCGAAGATAGAGTGGGTCCGTCTGTTTTAGGTACCAGGACAGCCCGTCCCAGTCACCTTGTGTAAGTCCCTAAAAAGTATGGCCACTAAAGATACCTCAAATCATAGACATCATCAGGGGGGTACACGGTCAAGGAGAGTGTGCTATATGGGCAGAATACCTAGATCCCCGATCTAGTTTCGACATCCCCGAAGGGAACCCCAATATATAACACACCCACCAGATGCAGTCGAAGGCGGGCTACCTTCTTGTGCACCCAAGTGTTGTCTCACGCTGAGCTACGGTAAAGGAACGGTCCCGATAATATGAGTGCAGTAGGATTTCGCTCGTTAATGACTCTAGTTTCAAGTTTTGAGATCTTGGGTAGTTTTCTCACTGTTCCTAACCCAAGATCCTAGCCCGAACTACTGTTTGTGTGAGCTCAAAAAAAAGTGATGATTGATTTTATTATCGCTTTATTCTTAGTGCAGTTGATTATTAGTCTTGCGGAGGGGGAGTGGACGTATGAAATGTGATGAGACTCTGACTCAAGAAACCATGCAAAACATGCTCTAGATATTAAATTCGATGAAGAGTGTTTCTACAAGGAGAGGTTTATTTTCAACATCCATGCACTAACATTCAAATAGCTCAGTTCAACTTTTAAAGATTCAGACTTCTATCTACCTCTTTTAAATAGTCTATGAACTGAAAATTTCAGAATAAACTCAGCTAGATGCAGAAAAATAATAATAATAATAATAATTTCTCTTAAAAAGTAAATGCTTTGGACACTGACTTTTCAAACAAGAGAAACAAATAGAAATTCCAGCTTAGCAGACAAACACAGGGATTCAGTCAACAAAAGGTACTGATCGCCAAAAAACTCTTCAACTAAAACACCATCACAGCAGTGAACAGCAAGATTTTGGTTGAGTAACGCTCTATCTGTGAGTAAAGACAGCGACTAATGCACTGTATTTAATCTGAGACAACGTTATAATGCACTGGACGACCTACAGAGGTAGCGTTAGCCAGGGAAAAGTTCTTCAGTTGGTCAAACAGAAACAGGATTGAACTCTGTGAGCATTTGATATGTCTACTGGGCATCAAAAATAGTCAGAAGGGTCTGTGAACAGAGGAAAGAAGAGAGGAGGGAAAAAATATTCTGGAAAATATGGGGAAACTCCCCAGTGGAGTCGCCAATTCTACTATAGGGTAAACTGCTTGGGTTGTTGGCTTTCGAATATCCCTCTCAGGGCTTTCTGGTGCCCGAGGCAGATAGTAAGATAAGCTATGCTGTTCACAAAGATGGCATGAGCATGTTCATATTAACTTAAAATAACTTGATGGAATGTGATAGATAATTACCTCTTTGAAAATCTTGGAGTTCCTTGGAGAGGGCTAGGCAGCGAAACAAGAGTCCTCCTTCACCGGCTCCAAATCTTGGTCCTGCAATCAGTCAAAGCACCCGTGTAATTTCTAACATAACATATATCCTATCAATCAAGTCAATATATAATGAACTTCTAAATTATACACATCTGAGCCATTCATATCATACTATGTAAATGTTCAAACAACAATTACAATATTAAGCATTGAATGGAAAAAACGAACACAGTTCTATTGATTTTGAAAGAAGAAGGATTACAACCGTCGGTTGTACCAAACCCTCCTCAGTCTCCCAATCTCTTTTATCTCTCAAGTGAAGAAGTCCAAGTCAACAAGCTCTCTAGGAACCTCTTTGACTCTTGGCCTTCACAATATAATACTATTCTCTATTCCACAAGTATGCAAAAACCTTTAGCAATCCTTCGACCTTCAATTAAGAGCCTTCAGCTCCTTCTTATAGGAGAGGGAGAAAGCCATTGTTGCCTTTCTCTTTCCACTAGTTTGGAATGGAAAAAACTTAGATGTTTCTTTAATCTCTATGTTTTTGCCTCCTTTGGAGTTCAGTCTTGTTATAGCAATGACCAATAATGAACTGGTGCTCTGCAGTTTCCTCTGTGAACTGACTCTCTTGTGAGGGAAAGCCGGAGATTCAAATCATTTTCCTCGCGCTTTTCCCATTTCAAACTTAAAACACGGGTAATGATGC
This sequence comes from Pinus albicaulis, assembly GCA_034641835.2. NCBI lineage: Eukaryota > Viridiplantae > Streptophyta > Pinopsida > Pinales > Pinaceae > Pinus > Pinus albicaulis. Next base: position 81,043,664 of record CM076576.1, read on the forward strand.
CCTCTAGTGTAAACAGAGCATTGCCCTAGCCACTAAAACAACACATTCACTGGTCTTATGCATTATAATGCTCCAGATTTGTTATAGAAAGGCATTACCTTGGCAGAAATAGGTTTAATTTGGGTCTTTGTATTCCTTCCATATTTGTCTTCCCCTCTGAGCTGATGAGGAGGTATTTTGACCTGTAATAAAGAGTGTGAAAATCAATGAATGTATAAACAAACTCCTCACCATATGTTGGAATTAAGATGGTACATGGGTCCATAAATGAGTCCTCCATAGTGTTTTGGCATGCTATGAAGAAGAATGAACCATGTGCTGCAAGAAGATACTTGGAACCCCAAGTCAAGAAGAACATACCATAGTGGTAGATGGCTCTATCATCATTACCTCCTCTTTTCTCATCAAATGCAACAAATATGAAATGATCCTGGGACCTGTGGGTTATGGATCCAGCACACTTCCGTTGGGCACACTTCATCCATAAGACTCTGCTCCAAAGTGATAGTGCTGTGAGCTCATGCAAATAAGCTTTTGTCAATACAAAGCTCTGTTCTTTGACATGCTCCTTGTCAAAGACTCCTCTAATAATGTTGTAGCAAATGTGGAATACCTCTCAAGTTGGAAGTGCTTCCAAGCCATTATCAAAGATCAAGGAGATAATGCCATCTCCTCCTCCTGCAACATCATGCAAAGTGTGAGAGCAAATCTTCTCTTGCTCTCCAGAAAGAAGCAAAGCAACAAAACATTTTGCTGCCTCCCCATACTTTCATCATACAACTCACGTGATGAAGACACAATGAATGATATGAGTGTCACACCAACATCATGCATTCATACTCTATGCTGCTCAATGATGCAAGTATGCATCCTCATACTCTCAGGAAGAGTGTTTGCCAAGTGATGGCCAAAATCTTTCAAGAGTAACCAGCGCAGCAAAGCCTCTTGCTGCTCGGTATCATAAATTTGCAAGTAGCCTCCCAGCTCCTTGCTCATCAACCACATCCATTCAATCACTGGTGAATGCCTCCCTCTTCTTTTCATCTTGGTAATCCTCCCGTGAGGGCTACCATTCTCCCAAATTAGATTCCTGTTTTTGCACTTCATGGGATGTTGAAATGCAATCTTCTCAAGGATTAATGAGACCCTATCAAGACCCAAATAGGTGGTAGGAAAAAACCTCCCATCATGATGTGTATGGCTCAAGGAATGTCCAACACAAGCATGAGAGATGTTATCCATCTTAAGATGTCCTCCATCTTCTATCTGCTCTTGTGAGAAACGAAGAAAATATTTGCACTCCATGGTGTGTCGAAGTGCACCTCTGATGAGATCTCTCCTTGAGACCTCCCTCTCATCAATAGTATTCAAAAACCAATGAGGTCTTGGATCTAAAAGTAGAGGTTTCTCTTTGATCTGAGAGGAGCTCATTGAGAAAGTGTCATCTTGAAGGGAGAAATGGTTTCTCACTGCAATATGTCTACCATCATCCTTCAAGGCTTCAAACCCCAACCTCCAATGTGATGTACAATCCAACAATGGCTCATGAGAGCGATGGTTTGCTTCTTCCTTGAATGTTTCCATGTTGCACAGCATAGTGAAACCAAGTTGCTCTATGATAGCAGTGTGATTTGACCCTTGGTCATGCAAAAGTAAATCTCGACATTGATCAAAATAAGTTGCTGTAACAATGGAATGTGGAAATCTTTTCATACCTTGATGTGCATTGGGAACTTCTTGTAGGGCTGCAAGAGTTCCCTCCTCAAAAGTGTTGGCTGCCCCAACTGTTGATGCATGTGGCTGATCCTTTATGAGTGTGATAGTGTTATCACAAGCCTCCTCAAGATGTGGTGTGATCTTCTCTTCCTTTGCCCCTTCATCATCAAAGGTTTTGATCAACCCTTGGATGAAATTTGCAAAATTTTTCACCCTTTCATGGCTCAAGTGGCTGCTCCACCAAACATAGGCTTCACCCTTCAAATGCAGCACTGAGATTTCAACAACTTCTTTCTCTACTACAGGATGTAGAAAGAAAAATGCCACCAACTCTTTGACCCAAGTTCTTGCATTAGATGACCCATCAAAGGTAGACAACATAAATCTTTTGCATTTGATTTCTTTTCTGCTACATGGTCTTTTCTCTTCCTTCAGCTGGATGAAATGAGGGAAATATAGAGTCTCCTTGAAGGCTCTAGGTTGAGATCTATACTCAACAAGGTAATCACTCAGAATTTGGTGATCCAAGTGTCTTCCATGCTCAATGTCTTCTTCTTGGTGAGAATAGGAAGTGCATGGTACTTCCTCTTCTTCTTCTTCAATCTTCTTGACCTCCTTGGAGAGGTCTCCTCTGGATCTTAACATAGATGAGAATAAACTCATCTTCTTCAACATTTCGATCTTCTTGGGCTTAGACTCACAGGCTCAGCCAAGAAAGTTGCTCTGATACCACTGTAATGTTCCTTTTTCGGAAGTGTCACAAGTCTATTCTAGAGATAGACTATGGGGGCATTTTCTGGATATGTCACCTTTGAACAAAGGATGAGATCCAGAGGCTACCTAGCCCTTCATAGACTCTTTTTATAGATATGTGAAAATCCCTTCCTCAGAAATTGCCCAAAGAATGGGGCTGCAACAAATGTATGAACATACAATAGATCAACAACGTTATTTTAATAGCTTTGAGACAAGGAGATATGTATAGCCAAGGAATAATGTTATAGCAGCAAAAGGAGTACAAGTTCTTGAGGAAACATCAACTCAAGAAAGGCAATGCAAGCCTTAACAATACATGTACATGGAAATGAAAGAACATTGCTACTTCTGCATAAACCCAGACTATGAGGACGCAGTCTATGATAGAATGCTGCTGCAAAATGATGTCAATACATTAATATGAAAATTATATGGCTCAAATACAATAGGAGAGAAAAGCTCTAACCCTTAGAAACAATAATACATCAATCCTATAAAGGATTGGCTGAAATATACAAAATGGAAAAAATGTCAGAGTTGCTGGGCAGCTGCTGCAACTCAAATCTGGAACTCAATGAAGAAGGCTCAAGATGATGAACAATATGAAGTATACCCTCTCCAATGGATCTCCTAAGTGGAAGGTTGATCCTTATGCTTGAGATCTCACCCTCCAATCAATCTGAAAACCCTCAGTGCAGATGCTCCATGAAAATAACGTAGTCACTAAGAGGGACTGTGCAGTGAGTGGAATAGATCACTGTGGCAAAGTGCCAAGATCTGCAAATCAAGTCTCAAGCTTCCAATCTGATCTCCCAAAGAAAGGAAGGACTCTCTCTCTGAAAAATAAGCAATGGAAGAAGTGTTGTGGAGTCTCCACTGCAACACCCTACAACACAGTATTATGCTGCTGCAGAAATAACGTTGTCCTCGAGGAGGTTTCTTTGGCCTTGAGCCAAGATATGTGGAAAATGAAGAACCAAACTTCAAGAGGCCTCTCAAGAAGGTGAGAAAATCCTAGATAGGAGTTTCCCGACAATTCTTTCTAAACAGTAGAGAATGCACAATGTCCGAATAGACATGAAATCATAAACATATGCATGAATGGCAATGGCTCTCTTCCTCTCCATATATAGCAAGTGAAGGCTCTCCATGGGCCCTACTTTGAATTAGGGTTTCCCTTTCTCTAGAAGCTTCCCTCCTACGTTGTCCCATGTAGTGCTTTCCACCTCATATCCTGCAATGGTTGACTTGGTCAAACCTCTTTGCAAATATATCCTTTCACACATTAGGGTGTGAAATCTGGTTCCATGGTTGAACCCTTTCCATACTATGAGAGATTTTATTTATGTTTTTATTGTCATTGGGCCTCCTTACCCAATTATTCATCTCCTAAATGAATTTGGACAAAAATTAATGTTCCAATTTATTGAAGATAAATTTGGAACATTACAGAGTGATTTGAGAAGGAAGCTTACCACAGTCCAGAACCATATCCAGAATCTGAGTCACTATCACTATTGGAAACCCCATGTTGTTCTCCTCCTTGTCTGTTTGCCTTCTCTTTCCCAACTCAGGTTAACTCCCATTCTAAAACAACAATTTCTTTTTCAAGCTATACATGTAGATTAGTTTCCTATTCTAGCTGTGTTTCCGCGCATGAAAAGTTGCAAACTAGCGTTGTGAGCCTATGATTCCTGTAAGGCAAGTCTTTTCACTAATTTAAGCAAAAAAGGATAGAAAATTCCTTATTCGAGAGCCGAGTCAAGCAGCATCATGCGCCCATATCAGAGCCGGGCCGAGCAACATCACGCCCCCAGATCAAAGCCGAGCCGAGCCCCAGTTCCCTAGTTCATACTTCTCAGACATCATTCCGCAGAATCTAATAGTCTCACCAGGTTTACCAATTTTTTCCATCACGTTTTTTCCAGAGCTTCCTTAACCGAAAGCATGTCCCCAGCGCGTTGAGAGGAACAATCGCAGACGGCTCAGCCAGTGGAATAATTTTCCATCAAGGGGTCTGAATTCCAAAGAACCCATTGATGGAGATTCTGAAGCAAGATTCTGTGAAATGTAAAATTTCCAATGTATTTATGACTCGAACAAGAGACGCCAGATCTCTAATATTGTAAGCATTTTTATACCATGAACTCAAACACATTGAAACGCACATCCCCTGATATGAGTGAGAGCTCTCTCAATGGCTTCAATGGGAACTCTTCTTCGACCAAACAACTAAAGACGATGGCGGTGGCGGAGGAGAATCCTGATAGCATCCCCTTGAAGGAGCGGAAAGAGGTGGTGAAGCATCAACAGATGATGGATCTGGAAAAACATCGCATGGAGTTCGTGAAGGACTTGGAATTGTAGCCAATGCAGTTATTCGTGCAAACCCAACTGGAACTTGCCAAGATCAAGCACGCCAAGCATGGAAACACACAGAATTAATATCTCTAAGCATTCCATGTCAGAGAGTCCATTTCATCAACAACCATTCTTGGAAAAACAAATTCGGCTCAGACTTGGAGCTCTTGGAGCAGTTGCAATTGTAGCTTCAAAGGCTATTGAAAGTGTTTTGTGCTAAATATTTACATGAATGGTTGTGGCCAATTGCATGTACTATCTGGGCTGTCTATGTGTAGCAAGCTTGTGAATTTTGTGTCCTCAGATTTGATGGCCAAGGGCTTTGCCTTTAGATGACTTTTCTAAGTTGGTAAAAATTGCAGCCTTGATTCTTTCCTTCCGTGAGGAATGCTTTACTTCTCAATGGGATAAAATTTCAGTTCACATGTAGTTACTATGTTGGTTGGGAGGACTATCATCATATCTATATCACGATCTAGGAAAACTTCTGTACTGGAGGTTTATTTGTGAAAATGGCCTATGTACGTAACTTGGCTTTGCTAAAAAAACCATGTGAAATGCTCAAGAGAATGCAATATATTCTCAAACATGTTACAACAAAAATAATATTGAACTGTAAAAAGTTATAATTCAATGTAAGAAGTGAGTAATGATAAAACTGATAATTAATTAATTAAGTGGTTATCCATATAAGTTATCTCTAGAGTGTTGAAGCACTCCATAGTGTACTGCTATTCATTATCTTATATATAGTCTTGCATACTGCTTCTCACTAGGTTGACATCAGGAGTCTAGAGGTGATCAACCTCACCCCAAGGTGTTCACATAGTGATTCACCCCCTTCTAGGGAATTTGGAATCCATTGTGCCATCTGGGTGTTAATCATTGGTATTCGTCCTGGTCTTCCTCAACTTCTACTTTAGGATGGCCTCTGCCCAAGTTGTTACAGGGCTCTGTATTTTTCTATTTCAACCCACAACCTCTGGGCGACCCAAGATTTTACAGGGCTCCTGAGATTTTATCCCAACCCACAGCCTCCAGGGACCCAAGATGTTATAGGCCTCTAGAGACCTATGGCTCAACCCACAATCTCCAGGGACCAAGAGCCAATCCTAAGATGGGTTGCTTGAGTGAGGTACCTGTGTTCTATCCCTTACTCTCGGAGTACTTAAAGGTTCTCCCCCTGGAACTATGTCCTCACTACCTTTCCTGGGCCTCTTTTGAGATCTGCTACCATATGCTTCATTGGTATTTTCTTCTGGCTCTTAAGGGCTTATCTTGTCTCTACGTCTTGTCCTCATTTCAAATTGCCTTTTCCTTTTCTAGTCTAAAAGACTTCGCAAGATGATCGCATTAATCTCAACCTGCCTCTCTTGGGCTCTTACAAGCCTCTCATTATCAGCTTTAAATCTTCTCACCTCGTATCAAAGGCTTCTTCGAGTGTCCATCCAATCCAGGGATTGGTTTTCTCCCCCCTTGCCGAGTTGATATCTCCTCACCATTGGTTCTGACTCCATCACTCCCATGTTGGGAATTATTTGAACCATATTCAACCATTATGGTTCTCATCATTGTATCTTTTCTATTTTATGTTGGTTGTGATGTGTTGCCAATCACACACATCGTTAGACATTTTTTTTAACAACATTTAAACGTAAAACAATATCATGATTTTACATTCATGGAGTATCATGGGATTCCTACAATAACAAAACAACCCTGTTAACCTACAATCCGTTTATTAATCATATGCAATATTCATTCAAAACTAATGATAAAATATATCGTCAATCACGATTGCTTCTCCCATGGGGCTGTTAAACATAAAATAGCTTATCCTAACATACTTTAGTAATCAATCAGCAAGCATAGTCCAACGGACTTAGTGTTCTATAACTACGTAATGAAAATTCCTCACTTTCCCATTACGAATTTCATCTAGTCCGAGTATTGAAACTAGATGTTTTGATACCACTCTATGACACACCCAACCCTTTCATGTTACATTGGAATAATGGGGTAAAATGTTTTTATGTGTACTTCCTTTCCCTCAATGATATATATATATATATATATATATATATATATATATATATATATATATATATATATGCAGACATATATTGGTATGTCTGACTCTGGGACCTCTCAATGCCCCAACTCCTAATGCAATGCCCCCCCCCGGGAACCAATATGCCTAACTTATGTTTCACCCTTCTGAGACCCTCATGGTGCATCGAGTTTCTGAGTTGAGTTCCCCCCCGGAACCCAAGTTGTCAGGTGACGATCCGTCAAATTGCCTGCTAACAACTACATCATCTCTATACACCATCCATCGTGGGTACTCATGGCCCCACCACCCCAATACCTCCATCTGATTGCTTTTCGGTAACGATCCTATGGGACAGAGAGCTTCTATCAACTGTCGATTAACCATTTGGGATTTCCCTAGAATGATCCATCCTTACAAAATTCCCAACCTTCAGGCTCTAACCACTACTGAGGGGTGTCACTCTAACATCGACCATGCCCCACGCCAACCTAAAAGAGTTCCATTTTTCATCCATAAGAGGCTCACTCGGGAACTAAGATTCCTGACTATTTGACATGTGTCCTCAAGACTTCGTGCCGATGTTGTTTCAACGCAAAGGGGAAAATCCAATGGAAACTGGATTCATATTGGGTCCCCACTTAATGATCGGGACCCTCAAACCCAAAACCAATAAAGAGTCATTTGCATAGTTCCCCAAGGTTCTGACCTTCCGAGCTTCCGGGGTGGCCCCTTTACAACAACCTTCCCACACCTAACTTTTTTGTAAAGCAAAAAATCTCGTCACCGTCTCTTGACATAACCCCAATGCTCTCCCACCACTACATACCTTACTCTTAATTTAAACTACCTTCTGACTTCTCACTCTACGTCCTTATGCGTTGTCATTTTGACCATTCTCATGAGGGGAATATTGTTCCACCAATCAGGAGTATCCTTTGAATAGGGTTTTGCTTGTTCTAAGGATAAGGCTATCCCAACTGATTCTATAAGTTCATGGGCCCTTCCACTAAGCCACAACAAGGCCTTCCTACTCTTTCTTAGTATGAGTCATTTGAAGGCTTTCGACTCTGCATTGCATGGTGCCTTAGATGGAGATTTTGACAACCCTCCTGACTCCAAGTTCTACTGCTGCATAGACTTCCCCGAAGTAGCCTTGATGACTATCGCTTTTCCTCAAGAGTTTGGTAGACCTCCAGATGTTTTTACAGGTTCACTATGATTCTCTTGGTTTCCTAAGGTGATTTATGACATTATCCCTCTCGAGATTGAGTGATTGGTTCTACAACAAGTTCCTGACCCGTGAGTCTTCCCATCCCATGAGGAGGGAATGCCGCCATAAGAGGCATAGGTGCTCCTACATGGATTACCTACCACAAAATTGGCAAATACTCCAGGGAGGTTCTAACCTCACCTACCACACGCCGGCGGTGCCAAACCTTGTTCCAAGCTTACAAAAAACTACATGCTGATACACAGATCCTTCAGGTGCCTTGGTCATCGCTTTACAATGCCAACAACAGATATGTAACCTACTAAAAATGCAAGGTTGAAGGAAATTCAGGTAAATGTGGTGGCTTAAATGATACCAGGGATAAGATCCCTTCGATGTTAAAGCCATGCTCATTGAGCAACACAAAAACTTGTAACATAACCACAGACAACTCTTACGTGAGTACAAACCCTGCTATGGAGAGGTATTTTATGTAATATTATCTTAATAAAAAGGGTCTCAGAACCCATTATTCTTCAAGTACAAATCCAAGCTCTCATGTCTCAGTCATGATTTACAACAAACTCTATTTTTTTCATAATTAGTTATTAGCTTATGTTGTGTCCCACACAACTAAGCATACACATAAATCTAGACTTGGGGTTGCCTTATGGCTTGGTTTTAGTTAGCATGTGATTATTATCCTTTTGGCATGCCCAAGTATCCCATGCCACTGTTAGCAGTTATTAAACGCATTTCATTTTCATCTTTCTCGTACATTCATGTATATACTCAACACATACACATACATGGATACAAATTAACTTAACATATCCCACAGGGAATGTAACACATATACAAGTTACATGAACACAATGCAGTCCCTAAGTTCAAACCATTATCCATAACACAGTAACGTCATTCATCAGAAGTTGAGCAATATGGAAAATTACTTATCTTGGAATATGAAGGGAAACTCAGGGAAATTGAGTATGGAACAAGGACTCTCTACTCAACCATAGACAACTGCAGCCACGCTTACTTGTAGTTGTCACCATCGAGCCAGATTCTAGAGTCTAGGGGGATGTCAGGGACTAAAACACCAATATACCAGTGATTCTAGGACTCGAGAGGACATCCTTCATCAATCCCTCCAACTGGAAGCTTCTCACTAGGTCGACCCCAGGAGTCTAGAGGTGATCAACCTCACCCCCAGGTGGTCACATAGTGATTCACCCCTTTCTAGGGAATCTGGAATCCATTGTGCCATCTTGGCATTAATCACTGGTCTTCCTCAACTTCTACTTTAGGATGGCCTCTACCCAAGTTGTTACAAGGCTCCAGATTTTTCTATCTCAACCCACAACCTCTAGGGGACCCAAGATTTTACAGGGCTCCTGCAATTTTATCCCAACCCACAGCCTCCAGGGACCCAAGATGTTACAACGCTCTAGAGACCTATGTATCAACCCACAATCTCCAGGGACCAAGATTCAATCCCCTTCTCTTCTCTTCTCTTCTATTCTCTTCTCTTTAGCACTGCATATGGAGAGTTCATATTGAATCCTCACCTTTTCCTTCGCTCCCTTCTCTCTTTCATTCTCCTCTGGTTCACTTAATACTTATCTCTCCTCTGGTTCCTCTGAATTCCCCTTTTCTCTTTCACACTCAAATTTTTCTCGGTCTCTTCCTCGGCCACCATTACTGTTGTGTCCTTCCTGGCTTAAAATGCACCATCCCTTCATAAATTGATGTCCTTTCTTTCCCATGCTTGATTCCCAAACAATATGGACCTGCATACCTCCTTTTTTCCACTCATTTAATTTCATGAACTCTCTTTCTTCAATTCCTCCACCAACCACTATTTAATGGTTGTCATGTGTCTTAGGTTTTTCCCTTGTATAAGAAACCATGACGTCCCATGTAAGCATCTCCCTTCCCAGCTTTGGAATCGGTGTCCCCTGACTCAATCCCCATTTTGATTTCAATTTATCGTACAACATTTACAATACACTTATGATGCCTCTTGCATGAGAACTTCGGGGTGGGGGTGTAAAATAATAATAATGATAACAATAATATTATATATGTATATATTTCATATTAAACATTGAAGGAATTACAAATGTCCATGATACCTTGAACTAAAACTCTCTCACACTTTCTTTCTCTATATATTTGATGTTAAAATCTTTTACTCATATTTGATTTGTAATCCACATTAAACCTTTTTTTGTTACAATATTTTTTAAATGTTATATAACAAATTCATACTAACAATGAAATTGATTCGAATTTATGAAGGAACGAAATGAAATACATATATAAATAAAAACAAAGAGCTACAATGAAAATAAAACTTTAATTCATTAATAACAAAGTACTGAAAACTATTAAATGCATAATGGAAATAAACTAGTTTAGATTATGGTAGCTTATCTCTAAGAAGAGATGTGATGGCTACATGCATTTTGAATTGTGTTAATATGAGGCTCGGAGACCTTTTCATCATTAAGAAACAATGGGAAATCCTAAAAATCCAAAAACCTAACCCTATAAGATGAAGCACCAAAGCTTGTGGGTCCCGTTGGGGTTAGTTAGAATGTAAAATTCCCAGCGTCATAACTTTGGCATACAATCTTCGTTTGACTATCATAACACCTCGTTTCAAAGAAATCCAAGAGGAGGTCGGAAAAAAATAGGTAAACTAGTCTAACACTTTTATGGTCCCAAAAAAACGTCTTTTGGGCCCTTAAAACGACTCTGAAAGTTTAGGACCTGAAAAATTGCCAAAAATAGTAATTTGTGCTACAGTTAAGGAAACTGCAAGAAACAATGGTGGGGGTCCAAGTGGAATAGGCGGGTGGCCACCAATATCCACTTGGATCAGAAATAGATTACATACTTTTCTTTTAGATATTACATGTCCAATGAACATGAAATAAATTACACATCATGTAATATAAAGTAATTTAAATCCACGTGTGGACCTAGTAGTTTAGAGCATGTGTTTCCTCCTAAGAGGCCATAGGCTCAAAGCCACTAGGGGTTAGAGTATGTATGTCTTCATAGAATTAAGCACCAAATCACTCAGCGAAGGTGTGTCCCTTGTCCCTTATTATTATTATTATTATTATTATTATTACATATCATCTATCAAATCTATATTAATAAGACCTAGTTTATGAAATATATATTAATAAGACCTTGTCCAAATTGTTATGAGGAGTTTGTAATAAGACCTAGTCTAATTTACAGACGAAAAGAGTTGTGAGGAGGTGGGTCCCTTGTCCAAATTGTTGTGAGGAGTTGGGTCCCTTGTCAGTGACCTTATTATTATTATTATTATTATTATTTGGAAATATAATTTCAAGATCAAATGTGGTTTTTTTGTTGTTTAAAATACATTTGTGAATGTATAGATGGATTCAACACCCTAAAAACCCTTAGGGCACTTGAATTCTCCAAATTAAACAGGAAAAAGAAAATTTCACGAGAATTCAAAGATATAATTTCAAGCAAAAATGTGATTTCTTGTTGTTCAAAATATATTTTTGAATGCATAAATGGATTCAACACCCTAAAAACCCCAGGAAACTAGAATTCTACATATTAAACAACTCAAATTGTGTTTTTTTTTTTTTTTTTGTAAAATTCTTTCGATAATAATCACATGCAATGGAACATGGAACTTAAATTGAGTTTTTAGAAATATATGTTGGATTTTGATTAAAATAAAATAGAAAAAATGTAGTAAAAATGACTATTTGTTCTATGTATGCTTATTAAGTAGTAGTGAAGAAATTAGATCTCTTTTCTATTAATTTTTTTTTTTTTTTAATTTCAATCACTTTATTTCACTATATAAAACTCTCCTTAAATCTATGTGGAAATTGAAGTATTTTATTTATTGTTGGCATTAATTTTTTTGTTATTGTTATTTCTTAATTTATTAATGTAAATGTTACTTTATTATTTTTAAATGCAACATCATGTGACCACATCTCCCTCATATTATACTCTCCTTGCAATAAATAGAGTGTATTACATATGATTGGCTAATACCATGGGTCAATACAGTGGATTATCAATACCATGTTCTCATCTCCTTTTTTTGTTATTATTATTTCTTAATTTATTTATGTAAATGTTATTTTATTGTTTCTAAATGTAACATTATATACTCTCCTTGCAATAAATAGAGTTTGTTACATATGACTGGCTAATACCATGGGTCAATACAATAGATTATCAATACCATGTGCCCATCTCATTTTTTTGTTATTACTATTTCTTAATATATTAATGTAAATATTATTTTATTATTTGTAAATATAATATTATATGTTCTCTATGCAATAAAAAGAGTATGTTACATATGATTGGCTAATACCATGAGTCAATACAATAGATTATCAATACCATGTGCCCATCTCATTTTTTTGTTATTACTATTTCTTAATTTATTAATGTAAATGCTATTTTATTATTTTTAAGTGTAACGTTATATACTCTCCTTGCAATAAATAGACTCTGCTACATATGATTGGCTAATACCATGGGTCAATACAATAGATTATCAATACCATGTGCCCATCTCATTCAACTTTTTGTTATTACTATTTCTTAATTTATTAATGTAAATGTTATTTTATTGTTTTTAAATGTAACATTATGGACCACATCTCCCTCATATTATACTCTTCTTGCAATAAATAGACTTTGTTACATATGATTGGCCAATACCATGAGTCAATACAATAGATTATTAATTCCATGTGCCCATCTCCCTCATACTACACCATAGAAGACTTATGTTACATATAATTGGCTAATACCATGGATTAATACAATAGATTATTGCGCCGAGAGGGGCTCTACAGCCCAGTATATAGGGATGTGTAGATGTAACGTGTGTTAGATATGTCGGGCCCAATATATAGAGATGTGTAGATGTGTAGATGTGTAGATGTAACGTGTGTTAGATATGTCGGGCCCAATATATAGAGATGTGTAGATGTATATAGACGTGTAGATGTCATGTGAGTAATGTAAACTTTTGATATACTTACCACTTTAATACCATGGGCTGAATAGCATAGACCAAATACCATATTTATAAAAGATATTTATAAAAGAGGTATGGTAAATAAATAAAATATAAATAAACCATATATATGGTAAATAAATAAAAAGGCTTTTATATTTACTCTATAAACCTATTTATATTTATGAACATCAAAAAGTGGTTTTATTTAGGTGAATCCTGAGCTAAATACCATGGGCCAAATTATTATTAATACATGCCAAAAAAACATTATTCACCCTAATATTAATATTAATATTATTATTAATTCTAATATTCACATTATTATATTATAATATTAATATTATTAAATTTAATTAATGTAAACTTTTGATATGTCCGAGTGTATAGAAATGTACCACTTTAATACCATGGGCCAAATACCATATTTATAAAAGAGGTATGGTAAATAAATAGAATATAAATAAACCATAGGTATGGTAAATAAATAAAATGTCTTTTTATATTTATTCCATAATCCTATTTATATTTAGGAACACATAAAAAGTGGTTTTATTTAGGTGAATCCTCAGCTAAATACCATGGGCCAAATTAAAGTACACTATATGCATTGCCTATCTCAGGTAACAATAAACATGTAAACATAAATGTAAAAATAATGTTTAATATTTAACATTTAAAATTTAATATAATTAATCTAATGTCGGCCCTAATAAAAAATCACTTCTCTCCCTACATATATAAATTTAACACAGTGGACCAAATACCATATTTTTCTATTTCTCTTCCATTTTATATTGGAGGGAAAAGAGAGAGAGAGGGAGAGAGAAGAGAGATGGGGGAAGAGAGAGGGAGGTAGGAGAGGAAGGGAAAGAGAGGAAAGAAGAGAGAGAGGAGGAGAGAGGGAGGGAGATAGGAGGAGAGAGGGAGGGATATAGAGATGGAGTTGGAGGGTGAGAGAGGGAGGGAAGAATAAATACATAGAGAAAGCAAGAAGTGGAGAGAGAGAGGGAGTGACAAGGGAGAAATAGAGACAGTATGTGTATGTTTGGGGGTGAGATAGAGAGAAAAATAAGGAGAGATGGAGGGAATTGGGGGAGAAGGAGAGAGGCAAGGATATAGTAACATAGTTGGATGGTGAAGAGAGGGAGAGATAGGGAGATATAGAGAGAGATAGATGTGGGAGAGAAATGGATAGAGGGGAAGGAAGAGAGAAAGGACGTGAGAGAGTGGAGAGGGAGGGAAAGAGAGATGGAGTTGGAGGGATATAGTAACATAGTTGGAGGGTGAAGATAGGGAGAGAGAGGGAGATATAGAGAGAGATAGATTTGGGAGAGAAAGGGATAGAGGGGAAGGAAGAGAGAGAGAATGTGAGAGAGTGGAGAGAGGAAGGGAAAAAGAGATGGAGTTGGAGGGGAGAGAGAGGGAAGATGATTTCTTGCACTCGATGCATTGATTTCAGTGTGGATGGTGATTTATAATCCTATTTTTCTTGCACTATATGCATTGATTTTAGTGTAGATGTTGAGAGAGAGAGAGAGTGTGTGTGTGTTGGGGGAGGAAAGAGGATTGGAAGGCAAAGAGAGAGAGAGAGAGAGAGAGAGAGAGAGAGAGAGAGATAATTGTATTGCAAAGAGAGAGAGAGAGAGAGGAAAAGATAGATGAAGGTAGGAGAGGAAGGACAAGAGAGAGGACATGAGAGAGAGGACATGAGAGAGAGGAAGAGAGTTATGGGGGAAGAGAGAAAATTGGAGGGAAAAGAAAGAGAGAGAGAGAGAGGGGGGAGAGAGAGGAAGGACGAGAGAGAGGAGGAGAGAGGGAGGGAGATAGAAGGAGAGATGGAAGGATGGAGAGATGGAGTTGGAGGGGGAGAGAGGGAGGGAAGAAGGAATACATAGAGAGTGAGAAGTGGAGAGAGAGATGAAGTGACAAGGGAGATATGGAGAGAGTGTGTATATGTTTTGGGGTGAGATAATGTGATAAAGAAGGAGATATGGAGAGAAGGAGAGAGGGAGGGATATAGTAACATAGTTGGAGGGTGAAGAGAGAGGGAGATATATATGTGGGAAAGAAATGGAGAGAGAAGAAGGAAGAGGGAGGATATGAGAGAGTGGAGATATGGAGGGAAAGAGAGATGTAGTTCAAGGGGAGAGATAGGGAAGTAGATGGTGATTTATAATCCTATTTGATTACTTGCACTAGATGCATCGATTTCAGTGTAGATGTTGATTTTAGTGTATAGGAGGAAGAATGGAGGGAAAGAGAGATGTAGTTGGAGGGGGGAGATAGGGAAGATGATTTCTTGCACTCGATGCATTGATTTCAGTGTGGATGGTGATTTATAATCCTATTTTTCTTGCAGTATATGCATTGATTTTAGTGTAGATGTTGAGAGAGAGAGAGAGAGTAACATAGTTGGAGGGTGAAGAGAGATAGAGATATATATGTGGGAAAGAAATGGAGAGAGAGGAAGGAAGAGGGAGGATGTGAGAGAGTGGAGAGATGGAGGGAAAGAGAGATGTAGTTTGAAGGGGGAGATAGGGAGGTAGATGGTGATTTATAATCCTATTTGATTGCTTGCACTAGATGCATTGATATCATTGTAGATGTTGGCTTCTAATATTATTTTATTACTTTCACTAGATCCATTGATTTCAATATAGATGTTGATTTCTAATCTTATTTGATTACTTGCATTAGATGCATTGATCTCAGTGTAGATGTTGTTTTGTAATCTTATTTGATTGTTTTCATTAGGTGCATTGATTTTAGTGTTGACGTTGATTTCTGATTTGATGTAATTGGATGTACATTGATGGTACATTAATTTTAAAGTGACTGGATTAAGATTGTGTATTGATTTCGGTGTAAGCACACAAAATTATTAACAACGTACATTAACATGATGATTTCTAATCCTATTTGATTGCTTACACTAGATGCATTGATATCAGTGTAGATGTTGGTTTCTAATCTTATTTTCTTACTTGCACTAGATGCATTGATTTTAGTGTAAATACAGATAATATCAAACTCTGGATCCAGAGTAATGTACTTACATAGGAAGCAAGAAGTGGAGAGAGAGAGGGAGTGACAAGGGAGAAATAGAGGAGTATGTGTATGTTTGGGGGCGAGCTAAAGAGAAAAATAAGGAGAGATGGAGGGAATGGGGGGAGAATGAGAGAGGGAGGGATATAGTAACATAGTTGGAAGGCGAAGAGAGGGAGAGATGTAGATATAAAGAGAGATAGATGTGGGAGAGAAAGGGATAGAGGGGAAGGAAGAGAGAGAGGATGTGAGAGAGTGGAGAGAGGGAGGGAAAGAGAGATGGATTTCGAGGGGGGAGAGTGGGAAGATATTTCTTGCACTTGATGCATTGATTTCAGTGTGGATGGTGATTTATAATCCAATTTTTCTTGCACTATATGCATTGATTTTAGTGTATATGTTGAGAGAGAGAGAGAGTGCGTGTGTGTGTTGGGGGAGGAAAGAGAATTGGAAGGCAGAGAGAGAGAGAGAGAGAGAGAGATAATTGGATTGCAAAGAGAGAGAGAGAGAGGAAAAGATAGAGGAAGGTAGGAGAGGAAGGACAAGAGAGAGGACATGAGAGAGAGGAAGAGAGTTATGGGGGAGGAGAGAAAATTGCAAGGCAAAGAAAGAGAGAGAGAGAGAGGGGAGAGAGAGAGAGGGGGGGGGGGGGGGAGAGAGAGGGGGAGGGAATAAGGATTACAGAGATGTGTAGATGTAATCTGTGTAATGTAAACTTTTGATATGTCGGCCCAATATATAGAGATGTGTAGATGTAATGTGTGTAATGTAAACTTTTGATATGTCAGAGTGTATATAGATGTGTATATGTCATGTGAGTAATTGTAAACTTATGATAAATTCATTTTGATTTTATGATTAAAATTAATCATAAATTTTGATGGATCTAGGTTGGTTTCTAATCCTATTTTATTACATTGTCACTTTGCATTCAAAAAAATTATTTTGTCATTAAATTTATTAACAATATTTATCATCTCAAAAAACTGAGGTAACTAAGAAAATTTTAAAATTAAAATGACTAGATAAATATCAGACATATTTAGCATATATAAAATTATTATATTTATATTATTTGTATTTACATATTATTGATAAAATTAATCATATTTTTGATAGATTTTCCTTGGCCACACACGACTGAAACCAGCCTAGATCCATCTTAACTCTGGATCTATCAAGCACCGAGAGGGATCAAATCTCTCGAGGAGCAAACCTTTCCTCCAAAATGCAGACAAAACACCCTGCAGCTGCAACCTTGCAAATAACGCAGTCCAGGGAGAGAAACTGCGCTTTATGCTCTGTGAATGTCTTGGCCTGATGCCAAAGTCTGGATCTGAAGCTCAATCAACTAATGCACTCTTCTAGGAGGTTAAAAGACACACTCACTGAGAAGAGGCACCAACATAATCTAGATCTGAGCAGATCTAGTTTCTCCACTTGCTGCAACTCACAAGGACAGCCCAACCCTCAACAGGATCAGCGCTGTAGGTGTAAGTTGAAGCTTGGCCCAAGCCTGATAGTGGACAAGATAGAACAAGTCTCCTCCAAGAGCTGCTCAAGGAAGGAGGTAGGATTCCTAAACAGGAAACCCCACAATGAGGGATGTATGAGCAGGCAATACCTTCAGAAAATAATATCTTCAACAACCCCTTCATGCTACTCTCCCCCTCCTTTTATAAGATTGGAGTCTTTTCAAAACCCTAAACCACTTCATTAGTTTACCTCCTTTCACATGTAGAATCTCCTTCTAGAACTGCATTGTCCCTCAAGGAGGTTCAATGCATCTAGACCGCGTTGCAGATATGGTCATGGTTGACTTGGTCAAATGATCAATCTCTTTCACACTCAAGGTGTCTTCATTTGACTAGCTAGCTTGATTTTCATTCACATTGAGTTGTCTTTATTTAGGATCGACTCTTTGAGAATAAATGTTGTTGACTTGGTCAAACTTTACCTTGTCCACATAGTTTAGACATTGTTCACACATGTGGATGCTTGATCTGGTTATTTCATGATCCCTTTTCACACTATGAGGAATGTTTATTCATACTTGAGCAATTTATGAGCCTCCTTGCCCATTTATTCATCCATCTAGATTTTAAAAGAAAAATTAATATTCCTATTAGCTGTAAGCTAATTTAGGAATATTACAGTCTCCCCCTCCCAAATGTTTCTTATCCTCAAGCAACTGCAAGGGTGCTGCAAAATCTCCCCTTCTTCTCTTGTGGCCCCCTCATCCAATATTCTCCACCATTGCTTGAAATTTTCTGCAACAGTCCCATCTTCTAATGGTCCCTCCCCAATGTGCAAGTTGGCCTTTGGTGAATAAACCCAATGGCTCTCATCGTGAAGAAATGGAAGGTCTATGTGAAAACCTCCTTGTTGATTCATGGCCTCCTCAAGACAAAAGTGATGGGGAATCTCATTATGCATGAAAGACTCCCTTCTCCATGCTATCATCCAAATGAAGTGGACCACCTCCCAGCTTGGAAATCCATATAAAAGCTCCTCCCCAATACATATGAGAGGCATATCCTTAGAAAACATATGGCTCACCCTACAAAGAAGCAAGTGCTCTATCATAGTGACCATATAATATCTCATGCTCCCATTGAAGCATGTAGTGCAAAAAAAGTGGGGAACTCCTTCCCCCAAGGACACATCCCACCAATGTGCCTCCCCTCCAACCATGTTCCCAAGAGTAAGAACATTTTCAACATATGGAATCATGATTAGAATCATGCTAGCTACTATGTATGATAAAGGAGAAGGAATATGTCTCCTCATGTGGAACCAACACAATTTTACCCTTAACTGCCATAGAATAAGAGATGACAAGTGCCTTCCCCAGCACTTGTTTGCTGCCCCATCCCTCTTGAATTCTTGGAGAAGATGCATCATATTTGGTGCAAAAGAATCACACCATGAAGAATATAATAAATTTCCAAGACCCTCCAAGGAATGACCTGCATCAACATAGCTCATGGCCTTGAGTGGTCCATGAAACCCATCATAAATGGTGCCCCCTCTTGGAGCAATGTTCTGCAAATGAGTGTCAGAAAAATATAAGCATATAGGAGATACATCATTATATTTAGAAAGACAAGTCCCTCTATATACTTGTTTTACATCAGTGAGGTAACTCATGGATGAGTTCCCTCTCACACTCAATGAGTAAGGAGATGTGGACAATGGCTCTTCCCAAGAGCTATGTTCCTCCTTATCTAACAAATAATCCATGCACTTCTTCATATGAGAGTGCATCTCTTCCTTGAAATTCTCCCACATGAATCCGTCTAAGATAGTACGATATGTTCTAATGAAACCAGTGGGGTTTGAAAGCAAGACCTCATAGGTTGTGTTAAGTAGTTTATTCTTAAGTTTGGAATCTTTAGTCAAGTAGATCTGATCATGAATATAAATGATTCCATCAACTACCTTATACTTCCCATCCATTGCTTGCCCATCAAGAACCTTGCATGTGAAAAGGTCCTTGGAGTACTCGATCAAGAGTTGGGAACCCCAATAAGGATCTAGGCTCCCCAACAATAACAGTGTTGTAGAAGTCTGAAATGCAGCCCCTGTCATAACATGGCTCTCCTCTTTAACATAATTGATGCCAAAGTCACATGTTGGAGTGCTATAAACTTCCTTTTTCTGCCTCTTTTTCAACTGGTCTTGTCCAAGACAAGATTGAAGTAGATGGAAATCAACTTCCCCTCGAAAAGTCCTTGTCTTCCAATACTTCCTTAATCTGGCCCATGCATGCAAGAGAGTCAACATCCTCTTGTCATGTTCAGAAATCTCTTTTATGAATGAAGGTACCATGGGCTACCCCAAAGATATGGAGTTGACATGTGTCCTCATGTCCATTCCATCGTAGAATTTTGATTCTTCCTTCCTCAGTGCAGATAACTGAGTGGAAGATAGCAATGCCTCTTTCAGGAAATTGCTCACCTCTCTTCTGAATTCATGAGACATTCTTAGTGCTATGTTGGCTTCTCCCAAGGCTCCCTCCTTAGCCAAGTATGAAAATGCTGCCCATAGTTGACAGAACACTTTAGTTTTCCTCCAATCAAGAGGTGCTTGAGGTGTTGTTTTTGTGACTGTGTTATCATTTCCTACCTTCCCCTCCTCCTCTTCAATAGTTAAAGTTGCCTCATCATCAATAAGAGACCTTAGATCTTGGTCATCTACTGAAGGAGGAATCTTCATGCCTTCCTCTTGAGAAGAGATCCCTTCATCCAATGGAGATCTTGCCCTTGGCAAGGCATCAAACAAACTTACACCTTCTTCCATGGTTTTCAGAAATGGATTTGGATTCAGAGACCCTTTCAACTCATAAAAAATATTTGTTTGATATGGTTTGATAGTTTCAATAGAAGATGTTACATATGAAGCTTCATCAAAGCTCTCTACTAGTCTTTCAATAAACTTTGCATAAGTAGGTGTATTTGAATTTTTTAAGGAAAAGGACTCAAACAACCACCAAGCATATGATTTACCTTCAAATTTCAGTGCTGCCACTTTGATGGCTTCAATTTCTGAAACTTGATGTTGTTGCACAAATTTTCTAAGCTCCTCCACCCAAATCCTAACTGGATATTCAGGGGTTCTATCTAAAGTAGATAGATAGAATCTACCCATATCATGCTCCTCCTCCTTTGTGCTTCTTTCCTCCTTGATCTTGCAGAACCCTTGGAAGTTCAATTTATCTTTGAACTCCTTAGATTGAGCTTCATATTCCCGCAAATACTCACCAAGAGTCTCCTTCTTGGTCACACCTCCTTTCTTCCTCTTCATGAAGAAATCACTGACAGAGCGTTGAAGATTTGGTGATATGGTTGAATGCACATATCCATGAGATGAGAATTTAGAACTCTCCTCATGTATAGATCTTTTAGATCTAGTTGAGGGATCTTCCTGCTCTTCCCTCCTCATTTCTTTTATGTCTTTTCTGATACCTTGCAGAGCTTGAGATAGAATTTTTGTGAACCTATTTTCTCCAAAAACCAAGGGTTTTCTTTGGTTTCTCTTATATATCTCCTCCTCCCCATGAGAATACTCCATGCTTCTTGAAGCTCACAGGCTGAGCCAAGGAAAGCTGCTCTGATACCACTGTAATCTCCCAAAATGGGAATCACATAGCAAGCCTGCAGAAATAATGCACCCCTGATAATTATATGCACTGAAATGAGTTTGCAGCTCCTGGATCCCTTAGATCAGCTCATCTAAGATCTAAATCCAAAATGAGAGAAAAATCAAATCAAAATAGGTGGGTTAAAAAGATCTCCCACAAACTAGTCTAGCTGAAAAACACCCAAAGAGAGGGGTTGCAGCTATATGAAAAGATTGCTTCACAAATAACGCAGATCCACTGAAGCAGAGTAGTAGGCTGATATGGAGGTTTAAAGATCAGATGTATAATATAAAATCAGATGTATATTACAACTCATACATTGTACAAGAGAAAGAATAAGACAATACAGGAGAAAACCTGAAAAATGAGGTGCTACAGCCATAGAAAAAGTCTGCATAAACTCAACAGTGTTATTTTAATGGGCTGAAGTAGTATCTTATTAATCTTCAAATATAGAGTAGATATGTACATAAAAAGATAGATCTAATACAAATCTGTGTACAGGAAAGGCTCGTCTATACATTCCCCTTGGGGTTTTGAGCAAAACATGAAGCACAGAGAGTAGATTTGAGATCTAGAGTTGCAGATCTGCAGAAATATTTAGAAATTTCTGAATCATACAATAGGACAGTAGATAAGATCTGAAACAAGCATGGATTGGATGGCCAATCCATGGATCACCACAGTTAAAGGGAAGATCCTAACACTGGAGATCTCTCCTCCAAAATGCAGACAAAACACCCTCCAGCTGCAACCTTGCAAATAACGCAGTCCAGGGAGAGAAACTGCGCTGTATGCTTTGAAAATGTCTTGGCCTGATGCCACAATCTGGATCTGAAGCTCAAACAGCTAATGCACTCTTCCAGGAGGTTAAAAGACACACTCACTGAGAAGAGGCACCAACATAATCTAGATCTGAGCAGATCTAGTTTCTCCACTTGCTGCAACTCACAAGGACAACCCAACCCTCAATAGGATCAGCGCTGTAGGTGTAAGTTGAAGCTTGGCCCAAGCCTGATAGTGGACAAGATAGAACAAGTCTCCTCCAAGAGCTGCTCAAGGAAGGAGGTAGGATTCATAAATAGGAAACCCCATAATGAGGGATGTCTCAACAGACAATACCTTCAGAAAATAATATCTTCAACAAACCCTTCATGCTGCTCTCCTCTTCCTTTTATAAGATTGGAGTCTTGTCAAAACCATAAACCACTTCATTAGTTTAGCTCCTTTCACATGTAGAATCTCCTTATAGAAATGTGTTGTCCCTCAATGAGGTTCAATGCATCTAGACTACGTTGTAGATATGGTCATGGTTGACTTGGTAAGGTGATCAACCTCTTTCATACTCAAGTTGTCTTCATTTTGACTAGCTAGCTTGATTTTCATTTACATTGAGTTGTCTTTATTTAGGATCCACTCTTTGAGAATAAATGTTGTTGACTTGGTCAAACTTGACCTTGTCCACATAGTTTAGACATTGTTCACACATGTGGAGGCTTGATCTGGTTATTTCATGGTCCCTTTTCACACTATGAG
Organism: Pinus albicaulis; assembly: GCA_034641835.2. Taxonomy (NCBI): domain Eukaryota; kingdom Viridiplantae; phylum Streptophyta; class Pinopsida; order Pinales; family Pinaceae; genus Pinus; species Pinus albicaulis. The sequence goes on from CM076576.1 coordinate 81,066,534, forward strand.
GGATTTTAATTCATACTTGAGCAATTTATGAACCTCCTTGCCCATTTATTCATCCATCTAGATTTTAAAAGCAAAATTAATATTCCTATTAGCTGTAAGCTAATTTAGGAATATTACAATTTACTTCACTAATACTTAGGATAAATGTAATTTGAGGGTTTTTATGAATGATTTTGAAGGGATGAAGTTAATTATTTGGGGTTTAGCTTTACTAAGTAAGAATGTGTCTTTACTTAGGAAAAAATGGGTTTTAATGTATGAATGAAGAGTTAATGTTTGATAAATGTGGGTTTAACCCAAGAACTCAATATTTTTAACTAACCAATCATCGAGCCTTGGGTCCGGTCCCAACAAAAGTCAGTATTTAATTAATTTAGTAATAGTAATTAAATAAAGTATTTAATAAAGTCACACATAATTAAATAAAGTATTTAATTAATTTAAATACTATAAAGTATCATTACTATTATGACTATGACTTTATTGGGAAAGTCACACATAAGTTCTGCAAACACCAGTGATTTATTTGATTTAGACTTCTCGAATTCTAAATCAAACTCTTGCAGGATAACAATCCATTTAGAGTATTTTCCCCGAGTAATTTTTTTGTCAAAATGTACATCATCGGGTTACAATTAGATATCACAGTTGTCTTTTGTAACAATATGTAATGACGAAATATTTGGACAACTTGAACTGCTGCTAAGGCCAATTTCTCCACATGTGAATACTTATTTTCGGTCAGGTTCGGATTTCGACTTAAATAGTAAATCACATGTTCATTGTGAAATTCATCTTCTTAAACTAGAACCTTTCCAATGGTGGAATCAGAGGCTACTAGGTATAAAAAGTAATCCTAGTTTTAATTGGGTGGATGCAATAATGGTGCATGGGTCAACGCATCTTTTAGAGCATCAAAATATCAATCAACAATCTCATCCAAAATAAAAGGAACATTTTGTTTCAATAGCCGGGTAAAACCTTTTGTTAACCCAGCATAGTTCAGGATAAATCTACGTAGAAAGTTTTCTTTCCCTTACAAACTTTGGAGTTAGCGAAGTGTGGAAGGAGGAGGTAAATTTATGATGGCCTCAACCTTTGAGGGGTCAACACGAATGCCAGTCTTTGAAACAATGAATCCCAGTAATCATCTAGATTGCACACAAAAAACACATTTGTGTGGATTCAAATGAATCTTATAATGCCTACATCTCATAAAAATTGCTCGTAAATGAGTAAGATGATTGTCCCTATGAAATGAATGAGCAGGTAAATCATCGGGCTGCACAATGTGTTTGATGTCATGAAAAGCATAAGACATTGCCCTTTGAAAAGTTGCACCACCATTTTTTAATCCAAACGGTAGTTTGCAATAAGCAAAAGTTCCCCAAGGACATATAAAGGCTCTTTTGGGTTGATCAGCAGGGAGTATGTTTATTTGATTATATCCAGAAAATCCATCCATCAATGAAAACATTTCATTTCTGGCACAATCATCAATGATTTGGTCGATATAAGGGGTCGGATAATTGTTTTTTGGACACGCTTTGTTAATATCCCTATAATCGACACATACTCATATAGTTCCTTATTTCTTGGTAACAGGAACTATATTATATACCCAATCTGTTAAAGGGATCAGATAAATAAATCCTGCTCGCAGTAGTTTTTCAAATTCAGCTTTAATAGCAGCAGCTTTTCGTGGATGTATCAGATGTAATCTTTGCCTAATAGGCTTAGCGTCTGGGTATGTCTTTATTTCATGAACGACAATGTTTGGATCGATTCCTGGCATCTCTTCATAGGACCAGGAAAATATGTCACATAATTCTTGAAATAGGGCTTTATATGTATTAATTTCATCCATTGTACAAGAAGAACCTATATGAATGTTTTCAACAACTCCTGGCTTAACTGATATGTCAATAGGAACAGTTGTAGAAATGTTTCCCAAATTAATCTTAGAGTCTAAATTTGTAATCGTTATGGGATTTTGTAGTTCTTTGACATAATAAATGGTAAAAATAGACGAAAAATAATTTTCAAATCTATCAAGTTTGAGTAAAAATGAAGATCTATGATGCAAATCATCCCATGGTAATCCATCCGTAGACAAAAATTCTCGAATACTTTCATCAGTGTGAAACACTTGTTGAAAAGGATCAAAAATTGATGTCAAGGATGACCTTGATAGTGAAGAATATTCTTCGGTGATCACATTCATTGGATCAGAATCAGTTGAAAGAAAAATAAAAAATGATTGTAATGCTTGATATGCTATCTCAAAAGGACTCAAAGGAATCTCGCCATTGAAAGAATCCATTTCTAACCCTGAAGGCACTATCCAACGGTCATCAAATGGAATAGTGCTTAATGTAATCATATTTATATTAGAAATAGTACGCGGTATGTTAGGTGGAGGCATAGAAAAAGTTCCCATTAAAGCGGAGTCTTTTAGTAAACCTACCCCAACATCTTCATAAGGGATAGTCGATTTTCCAACATGTTGGATACTATCTGTAGAGGCTGGGTCAGACGAATAATATGACAGTTGATCTATTTTCACTATCTTTCCTTTATGAGAAAACATGATTAACCGAAAGACGGATGACACAACAACAGTCATGGCATAAGACCAACTTCGACCCAAAAGAAGGTTGTAATCTAGAGGGGCATCAACTACTTCCACATCTAGATTAACAGTTCCGCCTTCAACTTCTATAAGCAGATCCTAAAGTATTCCATATGGATGGAATCCTCTTCCATCAAAAGCTTTAAGGATTTTCGGAGATTGGTTGAGTGTTGGAGAACCAAGTGATTTCCAACAGTTTAACGAAATTATGCACATGGATGCCCCCTCATTAATTACAGTATGAAAGCAACGTTCGTTTTTTACTATGGCTAGAATTTGGAAAGCCATCTGATGAGGGAGTCTTGGTGTAAAATTTTCTAAATAAAAGACCATGAGGTTAGAATCCTGAGGATATATAGCTCCAATAGCTGATAAAAGTAATTTCCTTTGTACTGGACATGATTGTAGCACTTCTAAGGCCAACATTGCTGAAGGGGAAATTGTCAAGTCTTCAACAATGTTGTAGTTTTGAGCAGCTCTTGCATGTGGATTGAAAGCTGATTTCCGAAGTACACCTTTAGCAGGCGGTTTAATTACTAGATCAGAATTAGGTTTCTTGATATGATGTGGATCAAAAACTGAAGGAGATGTAGCCGATGTTGAATTAGAATTTTCTACTTCTTTACCAGTCATAGGATTTTTACTTCCATTTTCTTGTGATTGCATCGCAACCATTACCTAAGACATCATTAAAATTCTTGTTGATGAATTCGAAGAGGATCCAATTATTTTTCTATCTTGAGTAGGAAAAGGATCCTTCAAGACAGTGGGTGTGGGTGAACCTTTGACGAATTTAGAGACCTCAGACCTATGCAGGCACTCTTTTGTAAAGTTATCCTCATCATAGATAAGACAAGGATAACGAGGTTTTTGTTTATCATCATATGGTTCATTCTTTTCTGTTTTCTCTTTGGGAGATGAATTCTCTTTACTTTTATTCTTTCCTTTATTCTTATTACCAGTTTTAGATTTATTCATAGATGAGTCTACAACATGAGTTGTGGCAGAAGTTTCAAGGGAAGAATCCCCTTTCGGTGAATCTGGTAAATTTATGATAGGAGAAGTAGTTTTTGAAAACTTATTCTTACTCTTATTCGTGCTAACTAAACCGATTACACTGTCAGTAGCATGAGACCCTAAAGGAGTTGCAGTTATTTGACTAGGACGTGGTAAATCAGGATTTTTTCGTACAAAGTACCCAACTATGTATAAACCAAGTCTAAGTACTGAGCTTGAGTAATGACTTATTCTTTGGTAACAACCCCTCCCTTAGCCACATCTTCAGTGATGTTTGGAAGTAATGATTTGATGAACCATTTTGCCAAGATCTAATCTGGAATAAATACCTTTACTAAACGTCTTCTATGTCTCCATTCATGTATGTGATTAGATATGTACATAGATGTAGATTGTTTTAATGAAGTCAGTAATTCCGTGCCATTATCGTATCTGACTGGCAACTCAAAATGGGTTAAGAAATTTGTTTCTAATGCATTGAAATTGTTGAATGAGCCACGTGGTAGTTCAATATACCATTTAGTAGCTAAACCTATCAGCGTTCTCTGAAAAATTCGTAATCAAATAGAATCATCAATCAAAGACTTGGATGCACACCAGAGGTGGTAAGTCATGACATGGTTCGAAGGATCCTCTCCTGATTTACCTTCAAACTTAGGGATATCACTGGAAATTTATTTGGCATTGGTGGCCAATACAGAAGATATTAAATTGGATCATTCGTTAGGTGCGATAAATCTGGTAAATCCAAAGTTGCTATGAATGGCAACCGACGGTTAGGGTCCTACTGAGTAAATTGATAACCTTGTGGAATTATGCCATTACCAGGAGGAGGATATTCGAGATATCCTATAATAGCCTATGCATTTGAAATTGGAATGCCTCTCGGATAACCAGGATTGGTCGGACCATACTGGGGTTGAGATGGTATTTGATACGTGTACCCAGGGTATGGTTGATGCTAGTATACTAGATTTTGTGCTACAAGTCCATATTGATACTTTCCCTAAAACAGTTGATAAGAAAACTGAGGTTGGCTTGTTACAATTGTACTTGTACCAGGTTGTCCCACAGGAATTTGAACAGTGGCATGAACTACGGGTCCAGGTTGTTGTACAGTGACTACAGGGATTTTTTGTGATACTTGAGGAGCGGTAGAAATAGGAGCTGCATAAATTCCAGGGATAGGTGTGGTAGCTTGAACATAACTAGGTGCAGTATTTTGAGTGGGATTCCTAGGTGTACTCGGACCAGGCTACTGAACAGAACTAGGTGCAGATACCTGTGGTATAAGTTGAAGTACTAGTTGGAGAGGTTGTTGGATTTGATTGTAACCAATCGACCGAACAGGTTGATTATAGGGTACTTGCACATTAGGTTGTAAATTCTGTTGAACTTGTGATGGATCCCACACCATGTTGACTCCGGGATATGGAGGTCCCATTGAAGGTTGTGCTACATAAGATGGACCATAACCAGGTTGACAATTTGGAACATATGTTTTATAGTTGGTTGGACAATTCCCAGTAAAATACTGACCTCCCTAAAACAATTGTTGTTCAGGATAGAACTGTGGCACTAAAGGAGGTTGTTGTCCTTGGAAAGATAGTTCCCCTGGCATAGGGTACTGCCCTTAAAGAGGTTGTGGACCTTGAACTGAGTACTGCCCTTGAGGTTGATATTGTCCTTGAGGTATGTATTTACTTTGAGGTATGTACTGTCCTTGAGGTTTCCCTCCAGGCGATAAATTACTAGCTTGAGGTTGCCCCCCAGGTGGTAAATTACTACCTTGAGGTTGCCCCCCATGTGGTAAATTAGTACCTTGAGGGCCAAGGTTAGGAATCTTCCCAGACATCATGTAAACTTGTTCTTCATTCAAAATTTCGGTATATGATTCATTTTGACCAGGTGATGATATAAGTTTGTCGGAAGAAGGAGCTGCTCCTGAAAAAGTACCAGAAAGCGACTAGTATCCCGCAGGAACAGACGGACCACCATACAAATATGATTCTAGCGATGCAGAAAACATGGATGACTCACCATACATGTTTAACGGAGGTCAATAACCTCTTGGTATAGCGTAAAAAGGAATTCGGGGTGGCAAATAGTTTAGACTAGTATTGTGTAAAAAATTTGTCAACTAAGAATACCAAGGATCTTTTTTGAAAGGGCTATAGTAAATCGATTCATGTGATCTAGGATCTAAATGTTCCTGATGTGAAGGAAGAAAAACTTTTTCCTCTATTTCAGTAACTTCTTCAATGCTAATCAGACCAGGAGGAAGATTTTCGGTGATTCGATACTTCACTCTGGGTGAATCAGGATGACCAGGGGTGGGGGTGACGAAATCTAAAGCAGGTTCAGATGTAGCAGGTTCAATTTCTAGCTCATAAATTTTAGGTTCAGTAGTTGATAATTCACTAGTTGTAGAAGCGACTCCAGCTAGTTCAAAAATTGAAAGTTTCTGTGGAGAACTTTCTGTCATTTGAGGTTGGTCTACTTCGTAACCAGGATGAATTATTATTGATGTTTCTTCGTGTTTAGTTGATCCAGTACCTGATGTCTTTCCTTTCTTAGATTTAACTTTTTCTAACTGGCTTGGTGTGTACTGAGGGGGTTTCCCCTGCATTCAACGTGATTTTCTAGGCAATTCAGCCATGATTAAAAATCTTAACACACAAAATCAAATAAAATTTCCAAAAAATATCCTAAAGTCTCTAAGGAAACAATAAAATTGATCACACGCCTACAAAATCTAAGAGAGAAATCCACACACAAATAGTAAATTCCCACACTGAAAACACTAGTTGGTGATGAGATCCAATGTCGTAGAATTTCAATGTAGAAATCGTAGTTGGAATATTTACCCCGAAAACCTGCTTAATGAAACAGTCCAGTGCAAGTTTCTTCACTTAACCCATCTCGAAGTAAAGAGAACCCTTTGGAAAGTCTAAGTGAGTATGGTCGATGTCTGCTCCAGGTACAGTAGGACCTTCCCTTCACCGTCACCTTTGGAAAAAATCCTAAAGTTTATAGCCACTAAGGTCACCAACAGGAACAAATATACCTAGGGGGACAGTCTACGATCCAAAATACACGCAAGGACAGAGTGACTAGCTCAATCCCCTTGAAGGCTCCTTGAGATAATCCAAGGTTTATTGACAAGTGACCCCAGGTTCCTCGACAATGGTCTATCTGAGGTTTACCATTTTTAATACTTGGACATCTGTTATCTTTCCCAATGAGATAGGTGTGATTACCTCACTGGTTCGGACATGATCTCATGCTTGACTCTTTTAAGAAGAGCTTCCCAGAGCACAAATTCTACAATTGGGATTTTCCTACTGCAAGATTGCTACTTATTTGTTTGAGCTGTCTTGGAATGTTAATTACAACCTATTCCAAGACACTAGCCGAAGCTATGTTGGTGGAAAAGAGCCCTAGAAAATGTAAAAGATCTAGATTGATTTTAATTAAAGCATCGTTTTAATTTGGTTGTTTCTTAGGACAGAAGGTATGGAAGTGAAACTTCAATGATGTTCAATGACCCGACTCAAAAATACGCTAATATGAATCTAAATAGAAAATGCAACTCTTTTTTCTTTCAATGAAACTTATCTAAGGGAAAGATTTGAGAGATTTTAATAGCTTTCAAACACAAATTCTTTCTTTCATAAATAAAAATCCTTGAAAAGAAGACGATTTATTTGAGAACTCAATTTCAACCAAAAAATGATCAATTACTCATTCGAAATGAAATTCTTTATAAATCAAATAAAAAACTACAAATCATTTAACAAAATGTTTCCAAAAAGAGAACAATATCTAAAAAATTCTAAAAACATAAAATTCAAAACCAAAAGAGGAAATCTAATTTCAAACTCTATCTATAAATTTTTGAAGATGTTCTTCTTAGTTTGTAATCTAACCAAGAAGAATTTCTGCTTATCCCAGCAAAAATAAAAACATCTAGCAATGGTTTTTTAAGGTTAAATTCAGGCCTTATCAAGCTAAGAGCTCTTCTAAATTTGCAAATAAAAATGAAAATCAAATTCATAAAAGAAAAGTTTGCAACAAGTTCAATGGCTTAGTAATAAAGCATCAGCATACCAATAAGCTAAGGCATGCAAAATTTTCTGATAAGGAGCAGCAAGAAAGTAGGGTAAAAAATCGCTCACAAAATGCAAATCAGATGAAAAATCACTCAAACACAAAAGTTGTTGAAAGAAATTCACACATAAAACTTTGATAGTCAAGACAAGTTGGGGCAAACACAAAGAATCTAGTAATCTGGCTCCAGAAACGAGAATTCTTAATTTTTCAAAAAATTTCCATAAGTCCGCAAGCTATAATAAAGAAAGGTGCGATACTGCATTGTTCTGAACTAAAAGCTGTGGAGGCTACCACACTGTTTTTAAATAAAAACCGTGGAGGCTAGGAAACATATAGAAGAAATAAAAATTCAGATTTGCTTTTCAGGGATTCTAATAAGTTATTTACCCAACCTAGTTTTAGACTAATCAAAATCAGAAAACTCATTAAAATTCAAACTGAAAAATAAAAAGGAAAACTAATTTCATCCCCAGCGGAGTCGCCATTTTGTTACACAGATAAATTCTTCTTGCGAACAAGAAAGATCTCCCTAGTATCCTAAAGATATCAAAAAACAAACAATCAAATGCAAACCATTTTCCCTAGACCATTTTTAATTCAGAATTATTAATAAAAAGTACGAGGACGTGCCCATACCTGAAGTCCAACGCTTGTTGTAATCTTCAATCCAGTTGATTGTTCCAAAGAGGTTTCTTCAATATGAAGGACCTGCAATCAAAGATAGAAAAAGGATTAAAAGCACCTGCAAGATATAATAATTGAGAAAACACTAGTCTATCTTAGTGATCAAGGAATCTAAGAATTGAATTACTCAAGTAGATACCTAAAAAATTCAATGAGAAAATGAAATCCATTTGTATTAACTTGTATAAAATAAGTAACCTTACAACCTGTCACCTTGATGTTATACAGGTTCTTTCGGGGTCCTGAACAACCTTTCCTCTCGGTTTGAAAAGCCTTCTTATCCCTGAACTAGCATGAAGCTATGGATATGAGTGTGTGATCATTCTCATACCAATGATTACTAGTATAGAGAGTATGCTTTCTAGAGACTTTCTTCAGCAATTACAATATATGTGTTCTCAAACTACCATTCACAATCTACTAGCTACCCTTGAGACTGAAACATGAGCTCAATTTATAGGAAAATGGAGGTAGTTTCAGTTCCATGAAGAGGGGGATGGATTCCTCTCATGAAGGGATTTGAGCTCCATATACCAAGGGACAAACTCCATGAGTGAAGGGATATAGCTCCATGAGTGGAGGGATGAAGCTCGAACTGATCACGCTTCTAGAAGCTTTCATTTGGGAGAATATTCGACCAGCCAGGATTCTAGAACTTAATTTTTCCTTTATTTTACCTTTACGGGGGTCTGCAGGTTTTATAAGTAGAACGTGCAGGATGTGCCGCAGGCTATAGAACAAATATCTGCGGATCCGCAGGCAAGGGCTAGGAAAAGTGTGGAGTTAGACTTTTTACGGTTTTAATGAGCTTTCCTCCAATTTCATGACTTGGTTTAGGAAATTTAAGGTTTTTTACCTCTAAGGGAGAAAAATATAGGTAGTGATGAACCTATATAGGCAGCTAAATGTCATGGTGACAAAATAACGTGTAACAGATCCTGCTCAAAACTGGCTTACAATGCTTAGGAAAAATTTACAAACACACATCCAATTCGCAGCCTCTACTAAGCCCAACCTTGCTCACACAATCCCTATGGAAATAGGCCCCTATTAAATAGGAAAATCAACCTTACTTTATTGTGTAATCCATCAATGCCTTCTCATGACTTTATAATTGCACCTAGGCAATTTGCTAATAATACAACTGATAGTTATGTTCCCTTTAACCTCTGTCTCAATTGGGTCTTCCTCGGAACTGAGAGGCATGAAACTATTAATAGTGAATCATAAATTATCTGATTGATCACTACTTGTGAATCAAATCTAATTTAATTCATTGGACCTGTCACTAATTCATCACTCAGTTAGAACTAGTTAAACTGATTTTAACTCACTTAATTTGATTTAACTAATTACACTCACACCACACTAGTGATACAACTACAAATGGACCCCCAAAATATTAGTATCACTCTACATGCCTCATCTTATACCCTCAACTTGAATTTCTTGAGCTAACTCAATCATCATGACTTAGTTAACTGATACAAGTTGTTATGAGATGAAATTACAATTTATTGTCCAAATTATTTAAGGGAAAATTAAATTAGACACACACATTTCGCACCAATGTGTAACTGAATTTCTCACCAATGTGTGACTGAAATTCTATAATAGTGTGTGTGCATTTGTTTTTTCCTTTCTGGTTTCCAACTTCACTGTTTCTTGTTGCAAATTTCAATACTCCCTCTCAACAAGAAAGGAATTCAATATATCTTGATCGGGTACCTTTGTAATGTTTTGAATGCAACACTTCTCTAGTGTTGTTTGCACTAGCAACTCATGAAACTGAATAGCCTTCGAATAACTGAATCAATATGTTGCTTCTATCATCAGAATATCTGACTACTACTAGTAACTGCACTGTCTACTGAAATCTTTTTGCTGTTGTCGATATCTACATCCATTCCCTCTACACTACTGCCAACTCTAATCTGCACTCTAGTATCCGACATCTGTCACTCTGATTTCTGCCTTCCTGAAATCTGACTGCATCAATCTAACCGAACCTTCTTGCTGCTATTATACAATTGGCTCCTCATAGCCAGGTTTGATCCATGAGACACACCATCTCAATGAACCCTGCGCAAATTTGTTTTTGGGATTGTATTTGCACATTGGCCCACCTCTCACCTGGAGGTATATCTGCATGTATTCCCTCTACCCATTTGTCTCGAAATTCCCCCCTCCTGGAGGTCTATGTGTGAGTGAAATCTTCCACTCAGTTTCCTCTCTACTTCTCCAATTATGGCTGCTCCACAAACTTCTGAGACTACTTCTGAGGATGCATGTTGAGAGATCATTTTTCCCTCTCAACCACCAAGTCATTAAACATTTATTTTCTACTCAAAGCTTTGCATGCATCCTCGACCTCGAGAGAATACAGGTTCTTGACTCTTACAACGATCTGTTTCACTTGTCCCATGGCTATGTGTCTAAGGAAAACATTTCATTTTCTAATGATCACATCATAACCATGGTCTTCCAACACCGCTACAGAGACAAGATACTTTCTTAGGCCTGGAACATAAAAAACATCTGCTAGTCTGTTAGGGGAGCCAGACCCCCTTTGAAAGGTAAATGTACCTATGTCGGTCGCATTGTACCTCCTGTCATCTCCAAACTCTATGTTCTGCTGGAGTTCCTTCTCCTTGAAATCATTGAAGAGATCTCTATTCCCTGTCATATGGAATGAGGCATTGTTTTCTAGATACCACATGCATGTCATTACAATGTTGGTCATGCATGTAATGAGAGTAAAATTAAGCTTGAACGGTGAAGCCAATGCTTCACCCATGCAACTGCAGGCTCCTTCTTGCTTGCCTTCTTTTGTGGACAATTTGAGGCATAGTGCCCATGCTCGTGACAGTGAAAACACTTGATCTTGTACAAGTATCTCTTTCCCCGTTCGCCTTGGGACTTATTTCCCTTGGCTTTCTTTCCTTTTTTGACTAATTCACAATCTTCTTCTTTGTTGGTGCTGGAGGTCTCTAGTGCTCCTCCTTATCTCTTCTATTACCAATTCGGACCACAAACGATCCCAGTCTGGTAACTTCTCCCTCCCAATCAAAGACCTGGTAATTATGCCAGCTCTTGGGAAGGCCTAGAAGTGCTAGGATCACAAAATAATCCAAGGCTACTGTCACACCAACACTTCCATGCTCATCTCGACATTGAGTGAACTTATCCAAGTATGTTGGTACCGTCTCACCCTCCTCCATCTTGATATTTGTGAACTTGTTCTTCAGCGCCAACTTCCTCTGGTAGCTTCTATTCTTAAAAAATCCGTCAAGGCCTTCCACATAGCATATGGAGTTGCCTTCCCATGGAGAATCGATACAATATTATCTCGAACTCCCTCTAACAAGATCCTTCTTGCCTTTGCAACCTTCTTCTGCAATGCATCAAGAATTTGGGCAACTGCTGCTGTGAGCTTGGGAATATCAGTATCTATGAATTCCTTAAACTTGTTGTCCTCCAACACTGCCTCCATCATGTTCTTCCATGCAATACAATTCTAATTTCCCTCGAGTTCATATTCGAGTATGAAGCCATTAAAATACATCTTGATCTGCTGCTAGATCCTGAAGAATAAATCTGCAAATTTGAACCTGTTCAAGACAAACTCAATTTCTTCTCTTCTATTGTGTTTCCTGGCGCTTTGATACCATGTAGAAATTATACCAATGGATTCAATCTAATCTTGTGATGTACTAAAAAAATACATTGAATCCTTCTAGAATATTTGTGGAATACAAAACATGATCGCTCAATCACATGCAAGTAATAGAAAGAATTAAATCAATTCCACAACACAAGATGTTATTGGGGAAATCAAATGCTCAAAACCCTGCTATCATATATTTTACAATGTCCAGGAATCATGAAACAATATAATGCTTTCTCACACCGATAAAATCCTACACTCGCCTGAATGTCTCACTCTGATCCTCCTCAAAACTGGCTTGCAATGCTTAGGAAAAATTGAAAAATATTTAGCCAATTCTCAACCTCTGCTAAGCCCAGCCTTGCTCACGCAATCCCTAGTGAAATAGGCCCCTATTAAATAGGAAAATCAGCCTTCCTTGATTTTGCAATCCATCAAGGCCTTCTCATGAATTTATAATTGCACCCGAGAAATTTGCTAATAATACAATTGATAGTTATCTTCCCTTTAATCTCTGTCTCAACTAGGTCTTCCTCAGAAATGACATACATGCAACTATTAATAGTGAATCATCAGTTATCTGATTTATCACTACTTGTGAATTATATCTAATTAATTCATTGGACATCTTACTAATTCATCACTCAGTTAAAACTAGTTAAACTGATTTTAACTCAATTAATTAGAGGTAACTAATTACACTCACACCATACTAGTGCTACAACGGCGACTGGACCCCCAAAATATTAGGATCACTCTACATGCCTCATCTTAGACCCTCAACTCGAATTTCTTGAGCTAACTCATTCATCATGACTTATTTAACTAATGTAAGTTGTTATGAGATGAAATTACAATGTATCGTCCAATTTATTTAAGATAAAAATAAATGAAACACACACATTTCGAACCAATGTGTAACTGAATTTCTCACCAATGTGTGAGTGAAATTCCACACCATTGTGTGCATTTTTTTTTTCTTTTCTAGTTTCCAATTTCATTGTTTCTTATTGTAAATTTCAACATGGGTTGAGTTACTAGTCCTGGAAGCCCTGGTTGGAACAAATGCTCTGAAGCCCTGGAAAACTTGGGTAAAAATTGATCTGGTGATGGTTAGTGACATCTGACTGTGAGGTGGAATCCCTTGTTGAGGGTTGAGGTGGTTTGGCCTCTAAAAGCCCTCGTTTTCTTTTGTTTTAATTGTTCCATGAGATCCCACATTCATGCTCGGAATATGGCATGGGGGAGTTTGGATGAAAGAAATATTTGGTTCATCCCAATCTATGGTCGGGTTGTACATGGAAGTCCCATACCTAATTGCATTTTGCTTATGTCAATAAGAGCTCTTTCCCTTTTTTATTTGATAAATAAATGCACTTGTTATTATGTGGTTTTATGGTTTCTATACCCTTGTTATTTTTGTGGTTTATATGCTTGTTATAAATATATTATATGACAGAAAATGAATGAACAATGAATATATGACCTAATAGATGGTAATGCAACTATTTTGATAAGTCATCAATGCTTCTTAACGATTCTCAGATAAGTATCAGAGCCCAACACTTAGATCTATTGTTATGACCTGTAGATTACATGTTTGTGATATATTTGACGAAATTTTTGTCATCACTAGTAGGGGTCAGATCAACTACTTGTACCAATGATTGCATTAATAGCCTTATTCCATTTTTATTTATCATTTATGAAAGTTTCATGATGTTCTGGGCAATTGCATGAGACCTAGCCCTGAAAAGTGGTTGAGAATTTGGGGTCGCTAGCTGAGAAATTCCCGAAAAAAGCCACAATCGTTTGCATGCCTTGTTGTGGGATCAAATGGAAGTCCTTATTCACATGCATGGCTTTTCATGGGAGCAACTAAGAGTCCAGATCAGTAAAATGTCAAATTGTCTCATGGGTTGATCACCTGGAAGAGTTTGTTGGTTCTGTCAAACCAGGAGGTAACTCCTCAAAATCAGAATGTGTATTAGCTGAAGAATGCACATGGATTTATACATGGAGGTGAGGCTATTGGGATTCATCTCCCAATGACTCTTGGCCTTCCTTATTTCCTAATATTAATTAATATACAATATTAAATATGCACACCCATCCATAGGATTAGGTGTCAACATTCCCCCCTTTAATCCGAAGGGATGTTGGTGAGTCCAAGCATCGATCCGAACTTTTCAAACTTTTCTCTTCCAAGTGCTTTGGTGAAGATGTCAGCAGTTTGCTCATTTGTGGAACAATGATGTAGATGGATGGTTTTGGCCTGAACATGATGTCGAATGAGATGGTACTTTGTATTGATGTGCTTTGTTCGATCATGGAACTTTGGGTTCTTGGCCAACTTTATTGCATAAGTGTTGTCGATCATGAGTGGAGTGGAATACATTTGTTTCATCTGCAAATCTTCCAGGATTTTCCGGAGCCACACAATTTCCTTTGTTGCTTCAGCTGCTGCCACATATTCTACCTCGGTCGTGGAATCTGCTGGAACTGACTGTTTGCGTGATCTCCATGAGATAGCTCCTGATCCAAGACTCATGGTGTAACCTGTAGTATACACCCATGTTTCTTTGTCGCCATCAAAGTATGAATCAGAGTATCCGATCAAGTTGAAGTCGCCTACCTGGGTATATTTGAGTCCAAAGTCTTGAGTCCCCTTCAAGTACCTTAACACTCTTTTCGCAGCAGACCAATGTCCTTCACAAGGTTTTTGCATGAACCTTGAGAGGATTCCAACAACAAATGAAATGTCAGGTCTGGTGGTGGTCAGGTAGATAAGACTTCCTACTAGCTGTCTATACTTAGTTGCATCCTCAAATTCCTTCCCTTCAATAGATGTGAGCTTCAAGTTTTGTTCCATTGGAGTGGTTAAGGGATTACAGTCATTCATGTCAAATTTGTTCAAGAGATCTCCAATGTACTTCTTTTGAGAAAGAAATATGAATTTTGGATGTTGAATTACTTCAATACCAAAATAGTAATGAACATGACCCAAATCAGTCATTTCAAAACCTTTCTTCAACTCTTTCTTCATGGATGCAATATAGCTCTCATTGTTTCCTGTTATCAAAAGATCATCTACATATACCACAAGATATACAACTGTTTTTCCAACTTTCTTAACAAACAAAGTTGCATCATCAAGATCAAAATGTTTGAAATCAAGTTTCAGAAGATGCTTGGTCAATTTCTCATACCAGGCTCGTGGTGCTTGCTTGAGGCCATACAAGGATTTTATAAGTTTACAAACTTTGTGTTCTTGACCCTTTATCACAAATCCTTCTCGCTGGGACATATAAACTTTCTCCTTTAGAACTCCATTCAAGAAGGCTGTTTTTACATCCATCTGATGGACTTTCCATCCATTCTGAGCTGCTAAGGCAAAGAGAGTCCGGATGGTGGTCCATTTTGCTGTGGGAGCAAAAGTTTCTTCATAATCGACTCCTTCGTTTTGTGCGAATCCTTTTGCCACAAGCCCGGCCTTGTTCTTTTCAAGTGAGCCGTCTTCTTTGTACTTGTTCTTGTAGACCCACTTACAGCCAATTGGTTTCGTTCCCAAAGGCGGATCAACCAACTTCCAAGTGCCATTCTTTATCAAGGCATCATACTCCTTCTGCATCGCTTCTTTCCATTCATCATGAGAAGTGGCTTCTTTGAAGGAAGTTGGTTCATGATCTGTAGACAAACTCAATTCACAGTTATAAGCAATATCCATATCAACAGGGGAATCAGAATTATCTACATCACCTTCGATTTGTTGAGTGGAACTTCTTGTTCCTGTTTTTCCAACCTCGTCAGGATGAACATTCTCCAGTGTCTTTGTCAGCCATTTGGGAGGACCTTTCTGAGATGGCCCAGGCTGGTCATTTGACTGAGTTGGGATTGATTCAAGATTCAATCTCCCAATTTTGTCAATCACATAATCCAATGTGTCATTCGTGGTTGTTTCTTCATGTGGGGGAGATAGTGCTTTAGGATATGATTCCACAGTTTGATTCAATATCGGAATCCCCCCTTCAAGATGTGGAATCACATTATCAAATTCTTGGAAATACTTTGCATGTGTGAATCTATCCAGGCGATCAAGTTGCCGCTCAACAACCTTGTCACTCTTGGAAGATTCAAGAAATATGACATCTCTTGTTATCACAAACTTCTTATTTGCTTCATCATAGAGACGATATCCTTTGGAGGTATTGGAGTACCCCAAGAAGATACATTTTCTGCTTCTAGCACCAAGTTTGTTCCTTTGACCCTTGGGTATCAAGGCATAACAGGTGGACCCAAAGACCCTGAAATGCTTTACCGAA
This sequence comes from Pinus albicaulis, assembly GCA_034641835.2. Lineage (NCBI taxonomy): Eukaryota > Viridiplantae > Streptophyta > Pinopsida > Pinales > Pinaceae > Pinus > Pinus albicaulis. The sequence goes on from CM076576.1 coordinate 81,082,969, forward strand.
GGAATGTGGCCATGCCACAGTTCAAAAGGAGTTTTGTTTCTAATTGAACTTGAAGGACACCTATTCTTTATGTAAACAGCACATAGAACTGCATCAGCCCAAAACATCAATTTTACATTCTTGAAAAATAACATGGAGCGCACCATATTTAAAATAGTTCTGTTCATTCTTTCAGCTACACCGTTCTGTTGTGGATTATATGTCACAGTTTTTTGATGTTTGATTCCATGTTGACGAAGATAATTTTCAAATTTGTTTGAAGTGTATTCTTTTCCATTATCAATACGTAGAGAGCCAATATGTGTTTGTGCATCATTTTCAATCCATGCATGAAAATTCTTGAAAGTTTGAAAAGCATCAGACTTATTCTTCAGTAAGTAAATCCAACACATTCTGGTGTAGTCATCAATAAATGTCATCATGTATTTGTTTCCATTTGCAGAAGCAATAGGCATAGGGCCACATAAATCTTAATGAACAAGTTCAAGTTTTCTATGTGCTCTGGAGTGTGAATCATGAAATGGCTGTTTGCTATGCTTTCCTAGAATACAAGCATCACATTCCTCAGGTTTTCTAGGAATTGTAGGCAGTCCATTAACACCATTTTTCTTCAACAAACGAAGGCTGTCATAGTTTAAGTGTCCAAATCTAGCATGCCATAAAAGACTTGATGGGAATGTACCTTCATCATGATGTGAATTGAATGCAAAGTTTTGAGCATGAGCAGATGAACCTTTCAGCTTCAAGAGTCTCCCTTCCTCTATTCCCTCCATGACAAGTGAGTGATCTGATGCTTTTCTGACCTCTGCCTCGCTATCAAACAAGTGAATTGAGTGTCCTTGCTGCCGGATTTCGACTAGGGACAACAAGTTTCTCTTCAACTCAGGGAGGTATAGAACCTCATGTAGGATATGATCTGGAAGACCAGGCAACTTAAGCCTGACTGTGCCAAGCCCTGATGGCTTGAGTTTGGATTTATTTGTGAAATATACTGCTCCATCAACTTTGTCAGTGAATTCTTCAAAAAAAATCTTTTCTAAATGTCATGTGACATGTTGCTCCTGAATCTAGCAACCAATCATCTCTCCATGAAGTAAATGAAACATCAAATAGGTTTTCAGTTACTCCATTGTTACAATGTGCTAGAACATAGTGAGCGGATTCAGGTGTTTTACATTTGTCTTTGTCATTAGTTTTACCTTTTTCTTGATTTCTTTGCTGCTCAATTTTGTCTCATGGTGTTCTACATTTGGATGCATCATGTCCATCTCTATTGCAACGTGTGCAATGAAGATTGAATTTGTCAGCTTGTCTGCCCCCCCTTTCTGTGAAGTTTCTTCTTCCTCTTCCTCTTCTGCCACCTCTTCCTCTGGATGAATCTGGAGTATGACTCTTTTCTCTATGTGCCAAGTATGCAGCCTCTTTGGAAGATGAAGGGACTGTCATCTTCCCAAAAGCTTTCTCTCTTTCTGCAAACTTCTGCTCAAGTTTATCAAAGGTGATATGCTCAAAGTTTCCACTTGCTCGCAAAGACTCAAGATAATGTGAGTAAGTCGGATATAATGCTTTCACATATGCTATGAGAGATATGTCCATTTTTACACCAGTGTTTTCAATGTCATGCATTATATATCTTACTTCTGAAGCTAAAGCAAGGGGATCATCATTCTTCATTTCAAGACTGAACAGCTTAATCATCAATTGAACATTTTCTAATTCTGAATGTGAGTCATAGAGTTCTTTTAGCTTCTTCAAGGCTTCATAGGCATTTGAGAATGATGAAATATGGCGACTCACCTCTTCACTTACGGAGGCTGCAATCAAGGCATAGGCTTTGCAGTTCTTATTTTCCCAAATGGCAAGCTCTTTGTCTGAAGTGGGCTTTTCTGGTGGGTTTTCTTCTTCTCCTTCACAGATTCCTTTCCACAGCTCATTAAAAATGAGTGTGTGTTTAATCTTCCGAGACCATTCAAGATAGTTCTCTTTGCCGGAGAGAACCACCCCAACAATTGAGATGAGAGAATGCATTAGATTGCTGGAAAAAAATCTTCTGAAGAGGAAAAATTTCTGCTATAAAAACTTTCAACTCTTGAAATATTTCAATTAAAGGGGCAAAAAACTCTTGCTGGAAAAATACTCTGAGTTTAAAAAACTCTTTCTAAAGACTGAATTTAAAAAACACAAGCTCTTTGCTAAAAACTGAATTCTGCACCAAAAAATATGTGTATTTTTTGTTTTGTTTGGAGAAAAATTTGTATGGGAGGCCGATATGGAATGTTATAAATGGGGTGGTATCGAATGCATGGATGGGGCGGTATCTAAAAATTGGGAGGGGCGGAAATATATGGGATATTGGTATTACAAAAGTATGAATGGGGCGGAAATATATGGGATATCTGTATTACAAAAGTATGAATGGGGCGTAATGAGTATGGGAAATATATGGGATATCGGTATTACAAAAGTATGAACGGGGCGGAAATATATGTATGGGAAATGGTATTAACTAAAAAAAATGGAATAGCATATGATACCATACGACTGTCATAGGTCAATACCGCCATAAGGGAAATGGTATTAACTAAAAAAAATGTCAATACGATACCATATGATACCATACGACTATCATATATGTCAATGCCGCTGTAAGGGGAGGGCCGACGGGCCAGGCACTATATGAGGCAGCGTTGTATGTCAATACCATAATACAACTGTCATGTATGTAACGAGGGCGGACAGTATATATAAATAAGCAGAGACAACGTATTAACACAATGCCAAGAATTAAACAACGTATTAATACGTATTAATAACTTGAACACATCGTATTATTAAAACGCAGATAGCGTGGACAACGTTGTATGTATGGAATGGAGCGTTTTGCAACCAGCTGCAGGTGGTATACAAAGACAGAATGTTATTAAATATACAGGCAGCGAAGGATATACAGGCGATATGAAGGACGTTGTCGTCGTGGAGTGCGAGGGAAGAGATGGGTAGGTCGAGCAGGGAGTGGGGGAGAAAGAGGGAAGGCATTGGGAGATAAGGCGGACTATATAAATATAATGTGCGGACTGTAGGAGTCGAGCGTTTGAGCAAGGGAGAGGGAGTTACACCATAGGCAGAAATGCCAATAGTGGAGCTGGCTCTGATACCATGTCAAACCAGGAGGTAACTCCTCAAAATCAGAATGTGTATTAGCTAAAGAATGCACATGGATTTATACATGGAGGTGAGGCTATTGGGATTCATCTCCCAATGACTCTTGGTCTTCCTTATTTCCTAATATTAATTAATATACAATATTAAATATGCACACCCATCCATAGGATTAGGTGTCAACAGGTTCTTGAAGGTTCTATAGGATGTGTGGAAGGTTAGATTGGTATTTTCAAGTCGGTTCCACTTCCTTAATTGTAATTAGGGAGTTGAATCATATTATAGTAACACTTCATCACATGTTTACCCCGATGGACCGATTATCTAGGGTAAATGTGGGAGGAAGGGGGTTACAAGTATCATCATCAAATATGTTACTGGGTAGGTGGTCTCAATCTACCCAGTGAGACACCAAATATTTTTTACCACCTACCTATAGAGTAATTTGTCCAAAATTCAAGTTTCAACATTTCTAACATAACTAAAGTATTTATGATTTTATTGTAAAAAAAAAATTTGAAAAAAGCATTCATACTAAATTTTCTGAGGAAATAATAGTAGTTGGATCTCTAACACTTAATATTTTATAGCATCACTACAAAGGTTGCTATTTATCTCTAGTATGCCCAGATAAATTGACCATGTATAGAGGTGACCCAAAAGGAAATACCATCTATGACAAACAACTAAAAAATGACACCAAATGTGTACTACAAAGAATCATTCAAATCGTTACGAGCATCACTATGAAACTAGAGACATATAACAACCTTTCTAGCGATATAATAGGATAAAATTAGAGAATATCCTTGAAAATTAATAGAGACCCAGCAGAGATAAGGAGATACCCATTCAGTGCATGTTGGGAGATGCATCACACTCAGGCTTGGAGGAGCTGCACTGAATTCCACGGATTCAAACACAGAGAAACCCAAATATTTCCCCATTTCCTATGCCCTCTGCATTCAACCATGGCAACTTCCCTGAATCAAATCGTCATGCATCCCACATAACCATAACCCCAGTGCACCTTGTAGAAATTACCATAAAAGCACATCTTGTGCCGAAACCAAAGACAATTTAACGATCTTCACTTCAATTTTCCTCCCCGCTTTCACTCCTAAGGCAGAGAAAAATGTTACTTCCCTTATGCGCGAATTTGTAAACATTTACCATCCAGGCCAGAAAACAACTATCATTTACCACTCATTTAATTCTCCTAGCATTCGAGAGGAGATTCATGAGTTGGAGACCTATGCTATTAATGATTTCTAGGCATATTTATATTTATAAATAATGGAGGAGGTTTCCAATTGGCCATCTCACCCTGGTGGGGAACAAGGAACCAATACTTTGTTAAGTAGAGTTATGAAGGAGAAAAATGAAGTTAATAACGATATCATTTCTTCCCTCAACGAAAGGCAGAGGGTGCGACGTTATCAATGGACTTGTTTGGAGAGATTGGATGCTCACTTGGCTCACCTGAAGAGCCACATCCAATATGATATCAAGCCCTTTGCGCTAGCCAGTACAATTACAAGGGACCATGCTCCTATGACATCTTCATATTCTTGATTATGTTGTTTTGTAATTAATTTTTTTTTATCGTATAGACTTGTTTTGATATGGGAGGTCTGTGATCGTTGCACTTTCTTTATGTTGAAACTTTGTTTCTCTTTTTACTAGTGACTGGATATAGTTTTCCTTGTAGTGGATTGAGGATGGTTTATTTTTGAACAATGGTCTATTAGTGATGTATCTTGAATTTCTAAGACAATACAAAAATTAATTTTTTTTTTGGAATTTCACCGTGTGAGATGAGTGAATATGTCCAACTTAAACACTCCACCCATCATTAGGGACAATAACTAAAAATTTTAGGTAATGATGAATTGAATGCCCACCTTAAACATGTGACAATTTCACTTATCTCCCACAATAAAATTTCAAAAAACCATTGAATATATTGTAATACATTGAAAGCATACACTCTAAAATATATTATATTTATTAGAAAGAAAGGTAAATGGCCTTTGCAAAAAGAAAAATCTACACAATATTAATAACAAACATTTTTATAATTGCAAAAGGTTTAAATATATTTGAACTTACTTAGATTTAAGATAGTGGTTGCACCCCACTAAAAGTCAAATTTCATATTTTACATAATTGAAATTTGTAATTAACTTATTTTGTTTAATTTATTATTTTAAAAATCTATGATTTTGATTTTATAATTTCATTTAAAATTTTTTTTGAAAATCAATGATTCTAATTTTATAATTATATTAAAAAAATCTTATAAAAATAAAATCACAAAAATCAAATATAATACAATAGTATCTCACCCATTCTAAAAGCGTCTGCATATCAAGTGACATATTATAGTCATTGTTCTTTTTTCCTATAATAAGTTTCAAGAGAAGAACGCCAAAGCTATAGACATCTGCTTTTGCAGATAATTACCCCTGCATAGCATACTCTGGTGCCATATACCCGCTAGATATCCAAATTACAAAGTCGAAGATTATGTAGTGTGGAAAATTTTAGGAATTGAAAAGGAAAACTATTGCAAAGGATTATGTATCCTAGAATGTTAAAACATAACAAAGTAGGTAAATACCCAAAAGAAAAATTGTCATACAAGACTGTCAATCCTCTTGAAATGAATAGCACAGATTAAAACATATCCATCACTATTGTCAGAGTAATGATTATTTTGAAATCTTACTAAGTTCAAGCCACTCTTGTGCTGACGTGGCTCTCATCTTCAGGAAATAGTCTTGCTAAGCCGAAGTCTACTATCTTAGGATTCAGATTTTCGTCCAACAAAATATTGCTTGCTTTAATATCCCTGTGAATAATCCGCAGTTGAGAATCCTCGTGCAGATAGAGAAGCCCACGAGCCACTCCTGCTATAATGTTGTAGCGTTTCTGCCAATCAAGCTGGTTGCGTCTGTTTGGATCTGTATCCATGGATGCAGTACGCTAACCAATCATAAATATATTGGAACATTAATGCATTTTTTCTTATACAAAATAGAGCAGAAGTGACTCACCGACTAGGATTTTATCGAGGCTTTTATTCGGCAAGTACTCATAAACAAGCAACCTTTCTGATCCCTCTGCGCAACAGCCTAATAGGTTCACGAGATTTCGATGTTGAATTTTGGCCACAAGTTTAACTTCATTCATAAATTCTTTCTTTCCTTGCAGAGATCTTAAGGACAGCTTCTTCACGGCTATTTCTTTTCCATCTTCAGTAGTTCCCTGAAAAATTCAGCCAAAATGTCAAAGGTGCGGTGAGAGTAGCCGGACGAGTAGAAACTTTCTTATTCATTGTTACCTTGTATATGGCCCCAAATCCACCTTCCCCAAGCTTATTATTATCATGAAAATTTTCCGTAGCAGCTATCAATTCCTACATGGTAAACGCAATTTGTCGATCCTGACCAATTACTGTGTCTTCCTCGACTCACCCATGACCTATACAAGGAAAATACACAGCTTCATCATAAACCCAAAATTGAATCTGTTTAACTTGGATCTAGCAAGCATTTCTTAGATTTCTTGAAGAGAATATATGTGAAAACCATGTTCAAAAAACAAAGCTTAAGAATAGTCTAACAGAGCAAATAAAGTTGTTTTATTCTAATTATAAGCACCGTTAGCTTTTCCCTTAAGGTCCATATGTTCAGAACTCACCGAATTCTAGGTAGAAAAAAGCAATTCATGTAAATACCTTTGGAAGGATTATTAGAAATTGGAGAGAGCATTCACTGAACAGGATTCACACACAAATAATTAATTTCTATACTGCAATAATTAGAGATACATCAAATATATATAGTTGAACTAATTCTAATCTTAGAGAGAGAAGTTGAGAGAATCTCTCAACTTCCTCAACAACCCAATCCAAACTAAGTAAGCATAATAATTGAGGCATTATCTCAAACACCCCCCCTTAATGCCTACATTACAAAAATGGAGAACACACTAATTTAATAAAAACATTTGTCTGCCCTGGTCTTCATTAATATGTGTACCCACTCTGAGATCTCATAGACAACGCTCTTTTCTCCACCATTTTCGAGCTACCATTCAACCCATTTAAAATACATTTGTTTCTGACCAGCAATGTTGAATTTGTAAGATCAAAGATTCTTGACACTTTCGAAGAAGAGTCTCGACACTGAACTATCCTATGGAAATATTTTCATTTGTGAAATAATCCCCGAAGAATAAATTTCAACATTCTATAGGAAAATATTCTAGGTACAGAATATGAGCAGCGATCAATCCTACAAAGTGACCTTTACACACAAGGATCTCATTGTATAACCTGTAACCAATGCTCTTGGCCCGAAGCACAACAAGATCAGCATATAACAAATTCACACAATCAAATTAGCCAATTGTTCTCTCGTCCCTGAAGAACGTCGAGAATGACTAATTTAAATAATGCTAATTTGTTCAATAATTGGTTCTGCACTACACAAATTTCACAACAAAAAAATTCATAATTCTACATATTAACAAGCTACACACTCCACCAACACAATTCTTCTTCGCCTATAAACCGACTCGGGACGAACTTGGGGCAATTCAATTTAGACGTAACTTCCTTTAACCCAAAAATAAATCGAAGGTATGTATCAGCTCCCATGCACATAATCTCCCGGAGGAAGCGCCATTGAAACTGCGTCGCTGGCCTCAGCAACTTGCCAGCTGTTGGAAGAGTTGATTTTATGGCAGGGTTGACCGTAACTGCTAGTCCTTCGACTTAGGAATACGCCGTCGAGCACATGGATCCGCCCGGATCTTTATCAAATTCTCCACAGTCCGTGTCCAACTCCTCAGCAATCAATAGAGTGATATTGCCGGTGAAGTTCACATAATCTGCGGAAGGGGCAAAAGCGAAACATGTTGCAGCATTTTATAATAAGTTTCTAACCCACTTCTCTGTAATAGAATCGAATTTTGAGCATAGCTGGAATCTCCGATATACAGTCAGAGATGTACTGGTATTGTTTAAGTCAAACAAGGATGCCTTGGGATTTCTGTATCACGACAACTCTGGCAAATTTACTCTGTCCATTTTCCTCTTCCCCCAATAGCACTGAGATCAGAAGCACGAACCGAAACAGGCCTGTCGGAGAAAAGGCAGGCTCATTCGCACTGGTAAGGCTGGAATTTTGGTCCTCTTGGACTCTGACGGCACCGAAGTTTAGTCCTCCAGTAATTCCGTAGAATCCCACAAATGGCCTCAACTAAACTTCTTGTCTTTTCAAGAAAAATTTAAAGATTACACGGCAGTACATGTGCAAAGCAAATATTAATGAGAAAAATTAATAATCCGTAGCTTGGCTCTTCCGGACACAACATCGATTTCTAAGGTAAACCCAGTGCTCATGGTTCTATCTATAAAACAAACAGCGCTTTCTCTCTATTTTCTTTTTATCTCTGTGAAGAAAATGTTGGGATTTCCAGTCAAATTAGCGGCGATTCTCCAGCACACAGTTCTCAATTTTGGAACTACCTTACCTTCACCGTCTCCCCTCAATAGCCAGGCAGCAAAATTGATCCACACACATCAATCTTTGCACACAGGAAGGCAGGGTTTCTCACTGCTCAGCAAGTCTAATTCCAGTTAATTATAGACTGCGCAATTGTAGAGGAGTTGTACATCAAAACAACAAAACAAAACAAAATGTTGATGATGGCTCATACAAATAAAAAACAAATTCAACACTATTACCCTACTTATGTACAGATAATCAGCAACATAAACTCTCACATTTTCCTGGCCATCCGTAAGGGATTTAAGCCAGTAGAGCCTCTGATACCATATTAGAAATTGGAGAGAGCATTCACTGAACAGGATTCACACACAAATAATTAATCTCTATATTGCAATAATCAGAGATACATCAAATATATATAGTTGAACTAATTCTAATCTTAGAGAGAGAAGTTGAAAGAATCTCTCAATTTCCTCAACAACCCAATCCAAACTAAATAAGCATAATAATTGAGACATTATCTCAAACAAAGATTTCGAAATATGACACACTTCAATCTCCTCCAGCTAGTTGTTTAC